>CM076582.1:1338531245-1338737901 GCA_034641835.2 Pinus albicaulis | reverse complement strand
ATATCTTAAGATATTCCCAACATTGCAGAATTTTCCCCATTTGGGATATTACAATGGTATAAAAGCTCCTCTCTTGGCTCAGCCTGTGGCTTTTAAAGCCCAGGAAAGAAAGAGAATAGAAGAACATGACGATGAAAAAGATGAGCTTGATCTCATCTATTTTAAGAACAAAGTAGAGCCTCCCCAAGGAGGTGAAGTAAAGAGAAGAAGAGGAAGTTCCATGCACTTCCTATTCTGAAAAAGAAGGCAAGCATGGGAGATGCTTGGACCATCAGGTTCTAGATCAATACCTGGGTGATTATAAGTCCCATTCTGCAGCCTCCAGGGGAGCTACAATGTTCCCACAATTTATTAAGTAGGAAGAGGAGAGAAGGTCCTATGGAAAGGGATAAATCAGAGCCAATAGGTTCTTATTGTCTACATTTCATGGGGATACTTCAGCTAGAGCTTGGGTGAAAGAGCTAGAAGCCTTTTTCTTGCTAGATCCAGTGGCAGAGAAAGAAGCAGTAGAGATTGTAGCGCTTGACATGGAGGGTAAAGCCTTTATTTGGTGGTTCAAACCCCTGGTCCATTCAAGGGTGACTTCTTTTGGATAATTTTCACAAAGGTTGATCCAAACCTTTGAAGGAGAGAGGACAAAAGAGGAGAAATCCATTCCACCATGGGAGGAAGATTGCACCAATGATGTCACAACTTTGGGAGGACAGCCTTCTACATCTATGGATGAGGCGGCCATTACATTGGAGGAGGAAAATACTTCAGCCATACAAGAATAAAAACCCAAGTTCCACCATGGTATGAGTGAAGTTCTACTTTTCATTTCAGCAAAAAACTTAAAGAATTGTGGAAATTCATCTTTAAAGGTCCCAGGATCTACACATTTTTCTATTCTAGAGAACCATGATTGCACTGCACTATGCAATGGGTTAAAAGAGGAGATGGACCCTCATCCTCATGAAATATTGATGAGTCTCATTCAGCCCTTGAGGTTGGGATGTGAACCATTTTAGGATGGAACAAACCATGACATCTTCATGAAAAACAATGAAACAATTTTTGAACCGGAGGATGAAGCAGCTGCTACTCTATGATGGGAACTGACAGCGCTGTCAAAAATTGATGGAGAGGAGAGGTTAACTCCATCATACTTGAATCCTCATGGGTTAAATATAGTCATGGGTGAGAGGTCTCCTTTAGGAGGTCTCCCAGGAGTTTCATGCCAATCTTCCATGGAATGTAAGAGAGGTGATTTGGTTTGGAAGAATGGTAGCCCTGATGGGAGGAGTACCAAAGAGGGAAGAAGGAGAAGACATCCACAAGGAGCTGAGTGGGTGTGGATGAGAAGAAAGAGGCTGATTTTCCACTTGCAAATATATGATACTAGGCAGCAAGAGGCTTGTCTCCGTTGGCTCCTCTTGAAGGAGTTTGGCCCTCACTTGGAGCACTCTTTTTCCAGCACAATGGGAGTAGAAGAAATGTGGCAGGATTCTTGCATCATTGAGAAACATAGAACAGGGAAAAATGGAGCTGATATGGCACATATATCAGTCATGGTACCTTCATCACATGAGTTACATGATGTGAGCATGAAGAGGCAACAGGCACTTGGGTTGCTTGAGTTATCTTGGAGAGAGCATAAGCAGATTTTCTCTCATATGATTTATGGTGTTGCAAGAGTAGAGGAGGGAACTGTCATAGTGAAAAGAGGGATTAATATTTGGTTTTGACTGATTAGGAGGCATTTCCATCTTGGGGAAAGCTTCACAATTGCAGCAGCATCACCAGAGGTGTTCTTGACAAGGGGCATGTCAAGAGACAAAGACTAGCTTGGGCTAGAGCCTTTTTGCATGAGATCACAACGCTGACATTTGGGAGCAGGATCATATACATGGACCCATCCATCATCTTACTTCTAGCCTATGGTAAGAGCATTGTGCTTACATTTTTTGATTTACATACTCTTATCATTATGATGCAGTGGATGGCTCCTCAAAGGGGCAGATTTTTCATGTTGCTCCATGAGCAAGGTTGGGCCAAACCATATGATGGAGACAAACATATTTTATGTGGCCTTGGGAAAAGGTATTCTCACTACATGTATGTTCAGCCAACACATATACTTGACCATGTATTAATAAACATCTTGCCATGTAAATTTCCAAATCAACAGTTTGAAAAACTATACTGTTGCTGCTTGGGAGACTGTTGGTGCCATCAAGCATCGTGTAAAACCATTAGTACTTCCTCTATTTTGATGATGAGAATGTTTCCATTTGCTGATATTTTCCATATTATTATTGGGAGCATGATGGGTGAATTGACACATGAGTTGAATGTGTCTCTGAGGGGAGATGATTCCCAGAGCTTATGCATGGCATGTTCTAATGGGAACATCAGGAGAGACATGGTCACCACAGCCACTTATTTTCTTTCTTTGGAGGTGGACCACGAGTCTGATGATGATATCCATCCATTGTATGTATATGGGCATGTATTTGATTTTATATTTCTGATTCCCTCATCTATTCATTATTCAGTAGTAGAGGTGAAATGTTTTGTATAGTACTTGCCATGTTATTTTCTGCAGCTGCAATGGATGAGATTTCATTGTAGCCCTATGAGACATTGTTTGTACCTTGCTACACATGATATAACCTACAAAAAACATGTAATTTGGGTTTTCTATGATGATCATGTCCTACTCATCATGGATTACATATTTTGGGTCGGCTAGATTTTCATTTATGGAGGAGAGATCCTTGGAGGATTGCTCTTCATGTTTCCACTTGGAGGCAATACATTTTCAGCCCTTGATCAGCACAAACTCCACACTAATCATAAGTGGAGGGGAGAATAGCATGGGGTAAGCTATGGAGCTTGCCATATTCATATTTTCAGCCCACCTTCTTTTCCGAAGCTCAAGGTGGAGAAGAGTTTTCTATGAGTTACCATGTTTGGAAGCAGCTCATGTTGTATGGATGATTTATTGGGGATGGGAGATTCATATGGGGATGATGAGTCCCAATTTATATTGGATCTCATGCCTCAAGGAGGCCCTTAAATAGCCCATTGTTTCCTTCATGGATATTTGTTTCTACATGACAGCTATTTGGGGATGCTCACCAAAGGCTAGATTGCATATGATGGAGGGACAACTTGGACACTTGATTTATGATATGGCATCCTTTTATTGGAGAAGCTTATCATGCATGGATGCCACAGGGAAAGTAAGGGGATATAAATCAATCTATCATTGTACTTTCTTGAGCACAAGAAATATTTGAGAGGGGAGGACTGTAATATTCCCAATTTTGTGGAATATTAATTTTTGACATTCGCACATAGAAGATTAATAAAATGGGTAGGAGACCCATTCATTTTTTCCATAGAGAATAAAAATATTCTCACCATGAAGGAGGATCACTTTTTGACACTTTATTTCACACCTCCATGTGTGCAAGGGGATCCTTGCAAGATGGCTAGGTCTAGTTTGATGAAAGTCAAACAGGGTAGTGGCATGAGGTGGAGGACATATGTGGAACATCACAGAGATAGAGGAGGGAAGCTTCCTTGAGAAGGAAAACCCTAATGAGTGGGGTGCATAGAGAGGGAACTTACATTTTCATAAAAAGGGGAAAGGCAACCATTTGGGTTATGTTGAATATTATAGGTTTCGTTGTCTTGAGAGACAAGAGAGAAAACCTTTGCTGTTTAGTAGATTTGTAGGAGGAATTATTGTTTTGGATTCCTTCTTCCTCTTGAGAGGCCTCTTGAGGAATTGTACCTCATTTTCCCCATATCCAGGCTTTGGGCCAAAGCATTCATTCAGTTGCAGTGCAGTTCACAAAGGTAGCTTGGTTGTGTTGTTGGGTGTTGCAGGGAAGGGTTCCACATCACCACTCCGGAGATTTTTTTTCAAAGGAGAGGATCTCCAATTTATTAGAGGATCATTGAGGAGTGTTCTTGGGCAGATTTGCAGACCTTGGCATCAGGCCAATGTTTTACAGATCTCCTACATCGCAGTATCTTCCCTAAACTGCGTTATTTTTATGGGCCATTTGCAGTGAGGGACTGCAAGGTTGATTGGAGGAGAAATATTGGGTGAAAGGATTAGCCTTTCACATTAGAACTCCATTGGATGAGGCTATTTCAGATTGAGCATCATATTCAGCCATTTCCTCCTATTTCTATTTATGAGTTGCTGCTGCAACAACAACTCCGACATTATTATATTTCCCATTTTTTTATATGTATTTCATCCCATCCTCTCGAGGATGGTTATTTAGTTGTTTCAGGGGTTGAGAACTTGCTCCCCCTCATTTCTTGAGCTACCATTGGATATCATTTTATTCACATCGTATATGTTGCAACATCTTCCTATGACTTCACAGTCATAGCTTGAGCATATTGTGTAGCAGTGTTTTGGAGATATGATTTTCTAATCTTGAGTAACATTCCTCTCAAGATCTTGTATTATTTACATTGCTGCTACTATTTAATAAAAGGGCTATGGATTTTTCCCATTTTCATGAGTTCATGTGTCACTGCTAATTCCATGAGGTTATTTGCATATTTTTGTAACTTGTTCCTAATAGGATATATTACATATCTATAGAAAGAGTCTACAAAGTGCCAATTAGCCTCTGGATTTCACCCTTCCTTATGAAGGTGATGCATCCGGTAAATGCCCATGCAGTCAATATCTGAAATAGACTTGCAATATTTCTGAAAAAGGAATATCTTAAGATATTCCCAACATTGCAGAATTTTCCCCATTTGGGATATTACACTTCTAGGTTGTTGAATTCTAGGAGTAGCAACACTTCCATCTTTATAGACGTGAGTGGTAGGCTTCCTTGTCGCCATAATTTTACATTAAATTTTTCTTGGAAATCTGAATGCCTTCTCCAATGAGTCAGGTTCCCAAATGTGAACTTCATGTTGGATGTTATCCTTTAAAGTCCCTATGAAGACATCAATCCTGTGTTCCTCTACAATATCAGTGACCCTTATATTAAATTTTTGGAAGTCCTTAATGTTCTCCAGCACTAAACCCTTTTGTTTGTGATTTATCAATTCGCTAAAGAAGGTGTTGCTCTTTGTATCCTCATAATGCGCTATAATTTCCTCCATAAAAATTGACCAAGTGACAATTTTTTTACAGGAGCAAAGCCATCTATACCATACAAATGTATTTTGTTCTAAATGTAACATTTCAATGCATACCCTCCGTGTGTTTTACACATTATTAAGATCAAAATATTGCTCCATTTCTCGTATCCATGTTACGGGATCCCTTCCATCAAGCTTTCTCATATCCATCTTTGAAATATGGTGATTCTTCCATCCAACATTAGAGTTTATGAAATCTCGATTAAAATTTGTTTTTTTCTCATCATGTGTTTCCTCTACTATCTCTTTGCCAATAGGAAACATTTCTTGTATCAAAATTTTCAAACCTTCCATGTATGCTTTTAGATCATTCTTCATGTTTTCCATGTTTACCTTCTTTTTTTTTGTCCATGTCATCCATATTAGATTCCACGGAAGCATCCATGCCATCCATATTAGCTTCCATGCCTTTCCTCAAACTATCCACCTTAGCTTACATACATTTCTTCAAAACTTCCATTTCATTTTTATTTTCTCTTTGTGAGAGCGAATTTTGGTGCACTTGCTCTTGTAATTTTGAAATGTCATGTTGCAATTCTTTATCTTCACGAGTCATAGTAGAGCATTCTAAAGTCTTAATGGGTGTTGAATTTTTTCTAGGGGGAGTTTTATAACGTAATACTTATATCTATTCTACAATATGCCCTTGGAATCAATTCAAACTGATTTGTCACACAAGACTTATGAAATTTGAAAAAACAAATACACACCTTTTTCTTTCTTTTAAGAAGCTCGATATTAAAATTGAATTATCTCTGTGATTGCGGATCTTCAAAATCTGAAATTAGGCTCCGTAGTAGCCCTCTGAATATTATTTCAAATTACCTAGGTCTGACATGATTTGGATTCTTGAAGACAAAGTTATGCGCAATCCCTCACAATGACCTAGTTATGGACTGGTTCAGTAGAGCGAAATTGTACGACATGACATATGTCACTTTTTCCTCATTTGTCTTTGAATTTGATATAAAACAAACTACGGTCCGTGTAATTACAACCACATTTAACAAAATTTCAATCCAATTCTCAGAGAGAGAGTTATGCCGATTTTCCCACAGTCACCTATTTGAGATGAAATTCCAGAGCCTGAAAAACCCCTAACTTACACTGCTCATATCTCTGAAACTATTGCAGACCAACATCATAAATTTTTACACGATGTTCTTCAAGAATCCAGCTTCAGTCTGTAAAAATTTCAGCTTTTGAAACTTCGTAGAAAAAAAGTTATAGAGAAGATTCCATGATGACTAATTTAGGTGAAATTCGGGAGCCTGAAAAATCCTATGTTTCACAAATCATATCTCAGAAAGTATTGCAAACCAAGATCTGAAATTTTTACATGAAGTTTTCCAGGATTTCGGCTTCACCCTGTAAATTTTTCAGCTTCTAAACTTCCATAGAAATTTTTTTATAGCGAACATTCCACGATGACCTATTTGGAACAGTGAAACTCTAGAATCCAGAGCTATGATACCAAATGTTATGATATCAACTTCAAAAATAGAAGAAAAGAGAGATCAACGCCTTAGAAATCAACCAATTGGAGGGGGAAACCTCCAATACATTACAAAAATTAACAATTCTTGGATGATACAAATGAAAAAGCCTCCTTCTATATATAGGAGTCCATGGGGTCACAATATAATCCTAGCTGACTTAATAATAATAATGTATAGGCACAATAATAGCAATATTAGGGTTATAGGAGTTCAAAAATAACAATAAACGGGTTACACTAACAACAATATGGGAGCATACTATTAATATAGGGACCTAAGACACCATGTCACTGATGTAGGAATAAGTTTACATATAGAAATAAGTGTGTGTGTGTGTGTGTGTATATATATATATATATATATATATATATATATATATGCAAAAAGAAGAATGCATATATCCATTTTCATATATGATCTAAATAAGACATAATATCTAAACACCAATCCACATACAAAGATACATACGCCAGATAAAAGTGAAACAAAACGGAAAACAATTTAAGAATAAATCAACCTTAATTTCATAAATGCAATAGTTTCATATTTCTTGGTTTTAATATTGTGTTGAAGAAGATCAAGGCACCCATGTTCTCACAGTGGGTACCTTGGAGGTCCCAATTTAATAAATGCAATAGTTGCATATTTATTTGTTTTAATATTGTGTTGAAGAAGATCAAGGCACCCATGTTCTCACAGTGGGTCACTTGGCGGTCCATATTAACGAGTCATTAATTATTATCAATAATTATTAGGTGGATGGTAATGACTTAGCCTTGATGAATTATTCTAGAATTTTCATAATATTATACAAAAATCAATGATTGAGATTTATCTCCAAAGTAGTTATGTATTTTTTTATCCTTTTAATTAAATTAAATAATTAAAAAATATATTATATGAAAAGTGTGATATGAAACGAGTTATGGTTTTTTGAGCATATAGTATTGATAAGCTATAGTAATGATCCATGATATTATAAATTAATAATTTCGATGATAAAGTAGGGATAAATATATTTAATTAATTTTTAATATCTAAATTAAGATTAATTTTATTATTCCCCATTGGGGATGATGAACTAAGCACACTTGGCAATGTGTGGGTGATGATAGTTACCACATGGCTATAGGTTCGAGGAGAGGCCTCCCCGTCCTCTCACATTTAACTATGTACGAGAGGATTTAAGGTGATCCATGTGAACTCTTTATTAGCCTCGACCCGAGCAGGAGGAAAATATCGACGCTGAACTCTCTATTAGCCTCGACCTGAGTGGGAGGAAAATATAAACGCAAAAGTATGGAAAAAAAATGTATGTAATCATGTATGGTCTTGTCTCATTGCATGTTATTAGTATTTTTTGAGTAGGATTAGGAGGCGTTGAAGGTTCATTGTATGGGAAAGGGGTTGATCCCATCACTGGCACTCCCTCCCCTAATTTTGGGTTTGTAAATTGGTAGCTTTATCCATTGGTGTATGTCATTCGACATCTTCGTGCACGAGCGAGACATGGCTTCTGAATGTTCATGATATTTAGTGGTTTTGGTGTGTGTGGGAGGATTCTTCTCTTTGTTAATAGTAATATGTGAATAAGAGAAGGAAGTGTTGAAGGCTCATTGTTATCGGTTTTAACCCTGTGCAGAAATTATATACAAGTGAATTCTAAAAGACATAAAATAAAAAATAGTGAGAGCATAAAACATAATATAGATATAGGAATATATTTTTCCCTTGGATCAAAAATTGGGACTACCAGCTTGATTTTTCATTCTATTCCTTTTAGTGTTACAACACACATATATATACATGTCGAAGCATTAATAAACCCTAATTCATTAACCCTATATTGTAACATAATCGTAGTTACCTTGATAGGATCGACAAAATACTAGGGGATGAGAACCATCATGCCCCAAAACCATGTTAAAAACCATGCACAAAACCATAGGTGGATCCGCCCACCTAAAATAGGGTCCAAAAAAAATTTCCCTGGGTGTTGTCTTGGACCTCGTGCAGGGGTATACTCACTCCTTACGAACCCCTGGACAAGGCAGGCTGCCACCCACACTATGACCCCCCCGTTGCACTTGGAGCAAAGAAAGGGAGAGCTATTTCCCCCCCCTATGGCCCCTCTGTGAGTGCGACTATTCATGGAAAGAATATAACACATACCCAACATTCTCTCACTTTTGTTTTCTTTCTGCACAGGGACACAATAGAGCTTAGTCAATAGTCTAGTCCTACAACACCCATTGTTTCTCTACACGAAGAGAACTTCCAAGTTCTCACAGACTTCATCAATGCATTTGCAACATTCTTCAAAGTGTCCAACTTCAGAAGAAACACCTTTTTATCCTCAACCATATCTCTCCCAAAGTGATATTAAACATCAATGTGCTTTGTATTTGAATGGTAAGCAGGGTTCTTAGCTAAGAAAATTTAACTTTGGCTATCACAGTCTATCCTTGTAACTCGCTGCACCAACCCCATACTTGAACACAATCTCTGCAACCAAAATACTTCCTTGCTAGCATGAGTGTCTACCATGTATTCTACCTTTGTAGTTGAAAGAGCCACTAGAAATTGTCTTTTACTCATCCAACTGACTACACCTACAAATAGGCTAAACACATACCCTCTTGTAGATCTTCTTTGGTCCAGATCTCCAACCGAGTCCTCATCAACAAAACCACGGATGTCCAAAACTATGTCCTATCCTAGTATTTCATGGTAGCACAAACCATAATCACTAGTGCCACAAAAATATCTTAAAACATTATTCACTATTGTATAATGTTCCTTCCCCTGTTTTGACATAAACCTGGTCAATACTCGCACTGCATGTGCAATGTCTCGTCTAGTATATACCATTGCATCGATCACGCTACCCACTACACTTTCATATGGAACACATGATATATCCTCCTCTTCTACTTGTGTCTTGGGACACTATTAAAAATATAGCTTTACACCTACAGGAATAGAAACCTTCACCAGTTTACTATCCTTCATATTAAACTTCTGTAATATTGTTTCGACATACTTCTTCAGGTTTAACGAGAGATTCCTCTTTTCCCGATCTCTCTTAATTTCCATGCCCGAAATATAGTTTCCAGCACCAAGATACTATATGTTGAATTTGGAGAACAATTTGGTCTTTAAAACCTGGATAATTTCTTTGTCATTTCCACTAGCAAAATATCATCCACATACAAGAACAAATAAATAACACGGTCACTAATTAATTTAAAAGACACACGTCGATCCTCTTTTCTTCTGGTGAAGATAAGTCCTTGTATATAGGTATAAAATTTTTGATATCACATCCTTCGTGACTATTTTAACTCATACAAAAAAGTTTTTAGCCTGCATACCTATTATTTCTTACCCTTCACCATAAAGCCTTCAGGTTTCTTCATGTATATCTCCTCTTCTAGATCCTCGTGAAGAAATGTTGTCTTCACATCCGTCTGTTCTACCTCAAAATCAAATGCAACAATAATAGGAAAAATTAATCTAATAGAAGTAACCTTGGCAATAGGAGAAAAAATATCACTAAAATGGATTCCAACACTTGGGAATAACATTTTCCTAGCAACTGAGATTTGTATTTCTCCACCTTGCCTTCTACATTTATCTTCTTCTTAAACACCCATTTTCTCCCGATGGGATTCCTTCCAGCCGTCAACTCCACCAGATCCCATGCATCATTTTTGTGCAAGGATGCCATCTCATCAATCATGGCATCCTTCCAGAGTTTTCCATCCACTGAATCCACTACCTCGTTGAAATTTCTGGGATCATCATCAATGATAGTTAAAGAAAAATTTGAATAGAAATCAGATGGACTATATGCTTATAGCTACCTTCTTTCTAGAACTGACCTTCTCATAGCTGGAGTTTGTGGATTTTCCTCTTCTGAATCTTGTTCTATTGTAGAGTCAGATCAATCCTCCTTTAGCTAAAACTCTATCTTCTTAGGTTATTTTTGTAGGACTTCATGTTTAACAACATCTTTCACCTCTTTAAATACCACATCTCGACTATACACTACCTTCCTTGTTTTTGGGTTCCAAAGCTTGTAACCTTTCAAACCATTCTTATACCTATTAAAGATGCACCTTTCACATTTATTATCCAACTTGGTCCATTTCGCCTTTGGAACATGTACATATGAATCACATCCAAATACCCTCACATGTGAAAGAGAGGGTTTATTATGAGTCCATACCTCATGTGGAGTCTTATCCTCCAATGTTGATGAAGGTGATCTATTAACTAGGTAACATGCATTCTCCACTGCCTTTTCCTAGAATTCTTGTCCCAACCTGGTACCACTGAGCATGATTCTTTCCCTTTCCATAAGTGTTATCTTCATTATTTCCACAACCCCGTTTTGTTGAGGTGTGTATGGAGTACTCTCCTATCATGATATACCACACTTCTTACATAACACTTCAAATTCATTCTTGCAAAACTCCCCAACCTTATCTATCCTCATCACTTTTATCTTATTCTCTGTCTGGTTTTCCACCAGAGCCTTAAATTCTTTAGATATATCAAAGAATTCATATTTATTCCTCAAGAAATATATCCATGTATTCCTTGAGAATTCATCTATGAATGAAACATAGTACACATACTTTCCTAGTGATGGAACCGACGTGGATCCAGACACATCATTGTGCACAAGCTCTAATATCTTGTTCGCCCTCTTAGCACCAGAAGGAAAACTTACCTGATTCTTCTTCCCATATATACAATGTTCACAAAAATCAAAATCTAGAGAGAAATTAGAAATACCTTCTACCATACCATTACCATGCAATATCTGAAGGCCCTTCTCTCCAATATGTCCAAGCCTTTGATGCCATAACATGGTCTTTTCTCTAGAGACCACTAGGCTTTCCGCTCCACTTTCAGAAAACACAAAATTGTTGCACCCATCAATAAAAATTCTACCATGAAGCTTGTACAGAGGTACAATCTGAACTCCTCACATTAATACTAGTGATCCTCCAACCATTTTGCGAGTATATTTCTTGAACACTGTTTTTACACCTACATCATCCATATTGCTTATAGAAATAAGATTTTTATCCAATGCAAGAATATACAAAACACTAGGATGTGTTCTAATGCTTCCACCCTACTACTTCATCTTGAAATTTCTATGTCTGATGATTCTAGCCTTCCTATAATCACCTAAGAAGCCATCACTACCATCATACTTCTCATACTCACGGAAGCACTTGCTATGGGGAGTGAAGTGAAAGGATGCACCTATGTCAATCAACCATGCCTCATGATATACATGTGTATTTGAAGAAGGAGCCAAATACACATCCCCATCATCATCTGAGGTGGTTTTTTCCTCTAGAGGATGGGCATCATCAAACCCATTTCCTTTATTAGGAGTTTTAGATCTGCAGTCCTTTTTGAAGTGCCCTTCCTTTTCTCATTTCCATCACACCTTTACGTGCTTTCCTCGAGATTAGATCTCCCTCTAGATTTAGATCTCCCACTCGGAAATTTTTATTTTTATTTTTTATTCTGGGACCTTCCTCATACAAATAAGGCATATCCATTCTCGCCTTGCATATTTCTCTATCTAATTTCCTCCGACAGCAAGGCTAATTTAATTTCATCAAAATTCAAGCTCGTTGTGTTGTTACCTATTGTAATAACCAAACTATCCGACAAATCTGGTAGAGAACCAAAAAAATAAATCCACTTATATTTATCTAATATTTTAATATAAACAGATGAAAACGTACTTACCACCGTATTGAAGGAATTCATATTCTCTGTCATCGAGTATCCATCCTTCATCCTCAAGTTATATAACTTTTTTCTGCAGGAAAAATTTATTCACCAGACACTTAGATTGGTATAAAGTACCTAATTTGACCCACAAAGTCCTCACCGTAGCTTCCCAAGATACATTCAATACCAAATATGAGATACACAATTATATTGTTCTCTTCGCCTTCTAATCCAACTTCGCTCAATCTTCATCTAATATTGTCGTTGGTTTAGTATCTGGATCTACTGTGATCCACTGATATGTATCCACTAGCAGATTTTCCATCTTAATCTTCCACAACTCAAAGGTATAACCATTAAATTTATTGATCTCTATCTTTCCACTGCTCACCATCTTCTTTCACCGCAAGAATCAATCCCAGAGATCTCCCACTGAACAGGGTCTACCAAAGGCCTCAGTAAATAAAAAAACCCTTAGTAGCAAAGGCATCCCCTTGAAGCCAAAACAACTCTGATACCAAATGCAGGTTTTAACCCTGTACAAAAATAATCAGCAAATGAATTATTAAAAACCGAAAATAAAGAATAGTGAGAGCGTAAAACATAAAATATATATATGCAAAGATTTTTCACCTCTATTCAAAATCGGGACAACCAACTCGATTTTTCATTATATTCATTTTAGTGTTACAACACACACATATATATACATGCCAAAGCATTCATAAATCAAAATCCATTAACCCTGGATTAGAACATAACCATAGTTCCCTTGACCGGATCTACAAAATACCAGGGGTAAAAAACCATCATGCCCAAAAACCATGTGTAAACCCACACAAAAAACTATAGGTAGGTCCATCCACCTAAAATAGTGTCCAATTTTTTTTTCCTGGGGCACTGCCTTGGACCCCACGTAGGGGGCTACGAGCCCCCTATAAACCCCTAGACACGGTGGGCTATCACCTCCCTGTGACCCGCCCATTATGCCTAGTTGAAAAAATAGGGGGATCTATCACCCCCCGTGTACGCCCCGCACCCCCCCCCCCCCCCCCCAACCCCAGGCATGCGATTATTCATGGAAAGAATATAACACATACCTAACAATTGTTTGGGAAAGGTGGCGATCTTATCACTGGCACTCCCTCCTTGAGTTTTGGATTTGTAACTTGGTTTCTTTCTTCATTGGTGTGTGAGATTTAGAGTATTTGCATTCGAGTAGAGCATGGATTCTAGTGATTCAAGCTATTTAGTAGTCTCGATGCACATGGGAGGATTCTTATTTGTGTTTGTTGGAAAATTAGATTATCTCCCTGCACATCTCCTCTCTCGTATTTTCTAAAATTTGGAGGTATCTACATTAAGGGTTAATGGTGAAAGGCTTTTGGGAATTTTTGGTGGTTTTCATCGAGCGATGAAGTGAGGGTGGTGGAGTACGGGCTTAGCCCCATCCTGTTAGGTGTAAATTGTGGGTCGCATTGTGTTAAGTCCTTTTGGCAACTGAAGGGTGAAACTTGGATGTTGTAGTAGCCATTTTTATCCCTACCAATTTTGTTTCTCAAGCCGATGCCGGTTTTGTAAGAATGCACCCAATTCCACGTCGTGATCAGTCCTCCTCCCCAGCGAAGCCCAACTCAGTTGAACAGGGGGATCGAGATTCCTAATTACAGACAATGGTAATGGAAGTGGAGAAAAAGAAGGTGGATCGAGGTGGAAATATCGTTGGGTGTTCGAGGTGGGAAATGTCTGAAGTACACGGTGGTCATGGTCATTGTGGCTCAATGGCTAGGTGCATGGGTAGCACACCACAACCTGAACAATGAGGTGAGGTGAGGAGAGGTGGTGGCATGGGCCAATGAGGGAAGGCAAGGTGTGTGGTGCATGGTTCAACGGAAGTTCGTCAATGATGTATGGAGAATTGCAAGGAATTGATCCAATCACTTCTCGAGCGGTTGGAAACAATGGACCAAATCCACTATGAAGAACATGTTCAACTCATAGCTACTTTGAAACAAATGCACTACTTTCAGTGTCATGTATGAGAATGCGTTGTGGTGATCTGGTGAGGACATAACCTACTAACTGAGAAGGTGGGGAATATGAAGCCTTGGATGACTCACTCTGAAGAGCATGTCCAATTCTCTCTCCGCCCTCCGCCTCCTCCTAGAACACCCCCATAAAACACAACTTCAATTACGTCAAACAACTAGTATGGTTACATGTGTTCTCCTTGTTTTATGTTTTTTCTGGTGCTTTTGGCCTCCCAAGTTGTGGGCATTTTCTTTAGTTTCCTTTTTTTTGTCACATGCTACTTACAGTAGTAAACAAACCTAGTCGGCGTGAGACTACCTATATTTTTCTAAGGATATACTTATTTTTTGATGAGTGAATATAACATTGACTTACAAAAAAAATGTTTTTTTTTATTTCTTTATTTTTAATATCTTTGAAAAATAATAATAATCATAATGTTAATTTAATTTTAATATTATGGATAAATTAGATATTAAATTGATATATGATATTTTTCATTAAATTTTTATAAAGATATATATATTTTAATCCTCTTTGAGTTTTAACCTATAACATTTTACCAGAGAAGCACATAATCTTAACAGTTTTTTTATATATATTTTAAATTTCTCTCTTTTATATTTATGCCTTTTTAATATGAATATGAGATTTATAATTTCTCCATTCCACATACAAAAAAAATATATATGTAAAATAAACAATTCAATAACGTGAAAATTTTCCGAACTTTAAATTCATATCACATACTTAGTAGGTTCTCCTTCAAATCAAGAGTGAGTAGTGTTTAATTATTGTGTCAAATTATAAATGGGGGAAGTGTTTACTCACTCATTATTAAATAAAATTAAAGCATAATAACAAAATTATTAACTATGTTAACATTCAAGTGATGGAAAAATTATCACATCAATTCAATAACTCACTTTCATTTAAATTAGATATTTCCATTTAAAAATATATATTATAATTTATTTATTTATTTTTGTCAGTTGAAGTTTGTTCATTAATAAAAAATAGTATACAAAGATGTTAAAATTAATGTGTTCTCACCCTGAACAAGTTTGTTGACTAATGTTATTACCATGCTACATATAAAAATCAAAATTCCCAATAGAGAGATCCACATCCAAATAGGTCTTACATACGAGAGAACAAAAAGAACTAGAAAGACATCGGTTACCATAATCAATCATGAAAAGTGATTGAATAAGGATTATATAGCCCCATTCCTAGAGGAGGGGGAGAATAGTACAGGAAGTTGACATATTGTTGCTCAAAGTGACAAAATGAAGCTTCCAACTTTTCAATATTCTGGGTCAGCAGATTCTTCCCACGTTGGATAATCACAATTAGTTCATGGAAATGGAATTGAAAAGAATGGATTTTCTCCATCTTGGCCATAAAATCCATGTGTTCCTCCCTTCGGACCCTATCATGAGATTCCAACATTTCTAAGACAGATTGAACAATAGCCTAGAGAAATGTAGCTCTCCCAACACTCCTAGAAGATGCATGTCCAACTAACTCGGCTCCACCCAGGTTATCGTTCCACCACCATGTGCTCCAGAATTAGCCAAAACCCATTTTCCTATGCCCACTCGTTGATCCACACCTTCTCTGAGCTAGGATCCTGCTACCCCTTCCAACCATAGGACACGTTGAAGACCTTCACACACCTACGTGCTCCACGACCCCCATGCCCAAATTCATGCACAATAGTGGCACCTTGGCTACTGCTATCGCCATATGCTCTCACATTGCCACCCCAAACTCCATCTGACAAAATTGAACCCTCTCCAAGATGAGAGGCTTTCGCATTCTCTTGAACAGGGGCATGAAAGGAATGAATACTTGGCTTCATGCTAGTAGTCATGTCGAAACAAAAACCTTCGATGATAACCCCAGTCCACACTAAGGACCACCTAGTCAAACCCAACACCACACACCCAGAAAAGAAGCACACTACCAATCACCCACCCTCCACCAAAAAGCCAACATTCCATAAAATAGATAGAGGAGGAAAGATAACCTAGTGCCACTAGTCACCTCAACCCAAAATCACGGCGAAACAATCACAAATATAGGCTAGAGCTTACATAAAACCCCTTTCATGGAAAATATAGAATGATACCTCCCAACTGCACACAATAATAACTCAAAGTCCAGGCTCCGAGAAACCCAACCGACACCAAAGACACTAGGCTTCACAGAAGGGAATTCTTCTATTAGCGTCCCTTGGAAGGAAAAGCCAAGAAATGTGTATGTCATAGAGCCAAAAAAGACCAACACTAAAACCTCTTCACAAGAAAAACCACCACCAATAGAAGCCTGGGTGCCACTTATAAAATAAATAAGAAGGACTAGAAGTTTAGACTCCTAGAAACCTATCCGACACCAAATCCACTGGGATTCATTAAAGGGAATTATTCTATCAGCTCCCCCAGGAAGGAAAATCTAGGAAATGCGTATGCCAGAGGGATAAAAAAACACCAGTACTAAAACCTCCTCGTGATAAAAACCACCACCACAAGAAGCCCGGGTGAAACTTACAAAAGAAACAAACATCTTACATAGACAAATGAAAAACCACCACCTGGAATTCTAAATAAAGAATCCATGCAGACCCATCAATGCCCAGAATCAACCAAATATTCAAACAACACACCCTTTAGAAAAATAATGAAAAATAAAGTTTCACCTAGAGAAATATGGAAATAGTTGTTACCTTATTTTTCCTACAGGAGGAGGGATAAACATAATATCGCTGCCATACGCACATGACCTTAAGAAATGGGAAAACAGGAAAATTTGTGTCCCTCAATGAGCCAAGAAATACCTAGATTACTCCATGCGCCATACTACTTACCCACCCTAACATCGGCGCCATTAATTCTCAATATGGTACTATTCCTTTGTATGTAGGTGAAGAAATATATTTCACAAATTCGAAATAAGAGAAATTAACCATAGAATTATGGAAAAAGTTTAATTCCCACCCTCCTCCTCTCATACCTTATTACAAATGTCATTCTTCACGTGATGAACGGTTCCAAGTGTTTGATGCCCTCATTGGGGAAAATTATTCTATTATTTAAATCTAATTACTCTTTAAGTTATTTATAAAAAGTGTCCAATTAATCAAATTCACTTTTAATTATATTTCACATTCAAATATTTATTTAATAAAAACTTGATAACCTTAATTTACAATTATATTACATATATAAATTGCTAAGAAATAAGAAATAAATATGCATCACTATAATATGAAATTGAAAATAAAATATAAATACACAATCTCATGCAATAGATCAATTAAGAAAGTCGTAATTTTTTTTACAATAAAAGAGTTCTTATTTTATTAAAATATAATGAAATATCTTGATCTTGAAACTAGGAAAGGTACAAGGGTTTTACAAAGATTTATTCTAATACATATAAGGTGGAGTCAAATGTTTATTTATATATCATAAAGAAAAACCAAATATGTTCTTTTTTAGGATGTGGTTATAGAGCTTCATGTTTGGAATCCATGATACCTATGATGTAGTGGGGAACATACACCTTAAATTGAATTTGATTTAAAGAAGGCATTTTAACCATGGCATTTTACAATATTTCTTGACACTAGCATATTAATAAATATGACCAGATTTACATTAATTTATGTCTTTTAAATATTTCCTTTAGGTGTTTAAAGGATTTTTTTAGGTAGAATGGTATAAAATGTTTAATTGAAAAATTAAATGGGATTAGTTTTTATTTTTTTCAACCAATTTATAACTAGATCATAACCTAACCTATTTCTTTATATAACAAAAAACCTAAATTTTTGGTCAACTTCGTATAGAAATTTCGGCTTTGGGGATTCGTAGGATAACTCCAACACAAATTGTTTTTAACTAATTATGATAAATCCCACCTAAAATATATAGGATAAATGCCATGATGTAACCTCCAAGTCCACATGTATAATATATAGAATGTTCAATCTTCATATCTCACATGGAAGACATTCCTTCTATGTTAATAGCCACAAAGAGAAATTTTGGATAAGCCTCTCTTACCATGTGTTCTTAGTAATGCCCCTAGCACTAAAGGTGACTCAGTGCTCAAAGAGTATAGAATAATATGTGATTAAAATAATTTCATAAACGATGTGCAAGTAAATGTTCTTTATATGCACATATGTTTCATATATACTCAATTTTTGTGTATGCGGAGCCTCTATATGCACAACTTCTGTATATGCACATATATGGAAGTTGCACCTATATAGGAAGTATGCACACATACAAAATATGTTCATATATCGAAGATATGTGATACAGAAGATGCACATATATAAAAGTAGTGTGACTTCCTTATATGCACATCTTTTGTATATGTGCATATCTTTTGTATATGCATAACTTATGTATATGCACATATATTTCGTATCTGCACAATTTCAAGATATGCACAAATTTTGTAAACATGCATATCTTCTATATATGTGCATATCTTTTTTATATGCACAATTTTCATATATGTGCATTTATTCTATATATGTACATACATGTGGGAAACTACACAACTTCTAGAAATGTGCATATCTTTTGTATGTGCACAACTTCTGTATGTACACATATATGAAATTTTCGCACATATGGAAGATATGCGCATAATGTATGGATGATATGCGATACAGAAGATGTGCATATAAATAGGTTGCGTGGCTTCCGCATATGCACATCTTTCGTATATGTGCATGTCTTCCATATATGTGCATATTTTTCATATTCAAATATTTTTTGTATATGCATATATATGGAAGTTTCCCATATACACAGAATGCACATATACATATTATATATGCATATATGGAAGTTGCGCATATACATAAGATGTGTTCATATAATGAAGTTGTGCCTATATGGAGGTTGTTGTATATGCATATTAAGGAAGTTGTACATTTTTTTTGTATATGTGAAACTTCTATATATGTGCATATACACAAGTTGTGCATATGGAAGATATGCGCATATACGAAAATTGCACATATACAAAATATATACACATATACGAAATATATGCGCATATAATGAAGTTGTGCCTATATGGAGGTTGTTGTATATGCATATTAAGGAAGTTGTACATTTTTTTTGCATATGTGCATATACACAAGTTGTGCATATGGAAGATATGTGCATATACGAAAATTGCACATATACAAAATATATACACATATACGAAATATATGCGCATATACAGAAGATGTGCATATATAGAAGATAAGCACATATACAAAAGTTGTGTAGAACTTTAGCCTTTGTATAGACATAGCTTCCACATATGTACATATTCTATATATGTGCATATATTTAGACTCTATATATGTGCATCTTCCATATATATGCATATATTTAGTATATGCACCAATATATGTTTAACATATACACATATACAAAATTTTCACATAATTAGGGGAATTGGGCATATACAATGGCTAAAGTTGCACATAAATTATGTATATGTGCATCTTCCCTATATTCAAAACTTATATTTATGTTCATCTATTGTATATGCACAACTTCCATATATGTGCATATATAGAATTTTCCCATATACAAAAATTTTGGACATCTTCAACCTCTATATATACACGACCTCCATATATGCACAAATTCAACCTTTGTATATATGCAACCTATGTATATGCACAATTTTCACATTCTACAGATGACTCTTGGAATTCCACTTTTTATTACATTTCTGATATATTGAAATTACATAGCCCATATATGATGTGTAAAATGGGACTCATATACAACTTGACATGACACCTTGACAAGACACCTTGACAAGACATGAAATTACATTAATGACACGGCTTGCATGATGATATGAAAATATCAATTCATTATTTATGTTGTTTTCTTAATGTCTTCTTGAAATATATTACATTTTCTTCTTCTTCCTCCATAAGGCTTTAAAGTAGGGAGTCTTAAATGTGATCTTGATCTCCAAATGTTGTTGCAATCTGGTGTCCCTTTGTCTTTTTTTTTTTAATCAACATGTTTTTGCAGCTACAAAGGTGTCTTATAGAAGGGTCTCCTTCTTCATATCCTCCATCATCATCCTACCATAACATGATATAATACATGAAACTAAAATCCATTCATAACAAGAGGAAATCGGTTCGATAAATCCCTAGTCTAACATGCTTCATGAAAACCATTAATTGAGTTGGAACCAAGTGATAGGTTGAGAGACTAGCTCAAGGATTGTGAAATTGCATAGATGAAGAGGTTAGTGGCAATGAATAAGCCTTTAGACTGTGTAATGCACAATTCAATCTGTGAAGGTAAGAGAACTGTGTAGTTGAGGGGCTCAGGGGGGCAAGATTTAGGCTTGAGGCTTTAGGATTCCATTGCACAATTCCTAAGGGATAATGGCCAAGTACTTACGTAGTTTCATAGTTCAAGAGGTAAAGGTTGAGGCTTGTTACTTGAGACTA
This sequence comes from Pinus albicaulis, assembly GCA_034641835.2. NCBI lineage: Eukaryota > Viridiplantae > Streptophyta > Pinopsida > Pinales > Pinaceae > Pinus > Pinus albicaulis. Next base: position 1,338,716,931 of record CM076582.1, on the reverse strand, counting down.
CACAATGCACAGGAGAAGGTGAATAAAATGCAGGGGCCACGTAGTTCTGGAGATCAAGGGTTAGGGCTCAGCACTAAGATTGTGTAGTGCACATTTTTGGAAGGCATAATCCAATAAGAAAGGTATGAGATTGAGGTTTGATATTGTGGAGTGGAGAGTTAAATAAGGCTGAGTGAGATCAGGTTTCTTGGGAATGTAATTTTCCATATTTGGATAAGTGTGGGATCAGTAAAGCCAAACAGAGCAAAGAAAAAACTTGAGCATGATCACACACTTAGAATAGTTGATTACATAACATTTATCACCCAGAACACATGAACAACATTATTCCCTCAATGAAATGAGATTGCGACAACTTTCCCGAAGTGAGATACTATAGATACAATAGATGCACATATATGGAAATTGTGTATATACAATAGATGCACATATATATATAAGCTACACACATACATAATTTATGCACAAATTGAGCCACTGTATATGCCTAGTCCCTGTATATGCACATATACTAAGGATAATTTTGTGTATATACTAAGGATAATTTATGTGCATATATGGAAGTTATGCCTATACAAAGGCTAAAGTTATACATAGCTTTTGTATATGTGTATCTATTCTGTATATGTCCATCTTTCATATATGCTTAACTTTTTTATATGCACATATCTTCTATATATGTGAAACTTTCATATATGTACATCTTTTATATATGTGTAACTTATGTATATGCACATATACGAAAGTTGCACATATACAAAACTAGTGCACAAATTCCTTAATATGCATATGTGAGAACCTCCATATATGCACAACTTCTGTATATTCAAACACCTTTTGTATATGCACAACTTCTCTAGATGCATATATCTTCCATATATGTGCAACTTATGTATGTGCGCATATATAGAAGATATGCACATATATTTACAATATGTGCATATGGAAAAGTTGTACATATATGGAAGACATGCGCATATACGAAATATTTGCATATACATATGTCACACAAATTCTATATATTCACAACTTTTGTATCAAATATCTTCTGTATATGCACATAGCTTCCATTTATGCATAATTTTCTTATATGTGTACATACAGAAGTTGTGCACATATTGAAAATATTTGCATATAAAGAAATTTTGTATATACAGAGGTTGATGTTGTGCACATGTATGTGCATATACGGAAGAAATGCACATGTACAAAAGTTGTGCATATACATAATACATGTGTATATATGGAAGATATGCACGTATATGGAATTTTTTCATATAGAAAATTTTAACATATACGAAAGTTGCGTATATACATAAATTGTGCATATACTGAAGACTTGCACATATATTCAATTTGTTCATATACAGAAGATATGAACATATATGAAATATGTGCATATAAGGAAGTCACACAACTTTTATATTTGTGCATCTCCTGTATCACATATCTTCCATATATGCACAACTTATATATACGCGAATATGTTTTGTATAGGTGCAACTTCCATATATGCACATATACGGAAGTTATGCATACAAAAGCTGCACATACACGAAAATTGCGTATATATAGAAGATATTTTCATATACTGAAGATATAGAGATATACAAAATATTTACTTGCACATCATGTATGAAATTAGTTGAGTCACATATCCTTCTCTACCTTTTGAGCACTGAGTTTCTTTCAATGATAGGGGCATTACTAAGAACACACGATAATAGAGGCCTATCCAAACTTTCATTTTGTGGATCTTAACATAGAAGGAATGTATTCCATGTGAAACATGTGGATGAAACATCCTACATATTAAGCCTATGGAATTGGAGTTGACATCATGAAATTGATCAAGAGTGTTATTTCATACGTTTTTGTTCAAGGAACAAAACAAGCTTACTTAGTCCTAGGTCATGGTCATCAAGTTGTAATCCAATTCCAAATTGGAGTGATTAAATAACTCTACATATAGGAATGAAGTGAAATGGTGAGAAGTATTATCTCTTTCGAATTACACCTCACCAATATCAAGTAATATATATGAATGAAAAATACTTCCATTCACACTACAAATGATATCCAATGAAAAATATTACCATGAACATTACAAATGCACTACCGTGATGAATGCGCACATGTTGGTCTAGTAATAAAATGTCATGCATTGAAGAATGATATGACACCCTTTTTCAGGTACATATTTCGTTTTCCTACACTTAATTTCATGAATGGTTTTATGACTAATAAAAATAAGTTCAACACAACTTGATGGTTGAAAAATATTATCTCATGATAAATCAAAACAATTAAATAACACTAATAAAATTAAAATCCTTTAAATTAAACATTTAACATTGCAATTTACTAATTTTATAACAATGTCCACATAGTTTATGGAAAATGACATTAACCAAGACATCATTTTTAACAACTTCTCTATTTTTACAATGTAATTTATTTTTTATTTTATTGATAGTGTAAAAGTGAGTTGTGACATCAAAACAATCCATACATATTTACTTATACTTATGCATTCCAAAATCATTCTAATTGGTATTCAATTGTTAATTAATAACTATAATATAAAATCGATGAACATAAATAAATATAATTATGATTTTTTCACAAACTTTTAAGGTAGTTTCCTTAAACAGTCACTATAATTTAAGGATACATTCACAAGTTATATTCCATAAATTCTAAAATCATATTATAACAAATATATACACAGGTAATGACTCATTAAATAAGTTATTATAAAATGCAATGTTAAAAAACAAAATTGGGTTATATTAATAGTTATTGTAATCTTTAAATATTTATTTGTGTTATTTTCACATTAAAATTTATTTACAATTCTGTTTTCAATGTAAAAATAATAATTTGGGTTTACAATTTGTACATGGTTTTGGACTCATGATATTGGACCCATGGCTTTGGTTACATATGGTATTGTGCATACAGTATTTCCTTGTGTAGACTATTTAAATATAGGATATCTCTCACAGAATAAATAGAGAGTGGAAAATAATAATTAGGGTTTATATCTTGCACATGGTTTTGGTTGCATATGGTATTTTTCCTTCATATTTTTTTGTGTGAACTATATAAATATAGGATGACTCTCACAAACAAACAAAAAGAAAGAGACTGGAAGGTAGAGGACATTGGAGTAGAGGTGAAGTTTGATGTATATTGTATTATTAATAAAAATAATGTTTGATCCTTTTTTATGGTTTTCCATTTACTATTTGTGATGTCTTAATAAATTATTATTGATTTAAGATTTATTGTAATTTGTTTATTGATTAGTCTTCAAAATAAAAAATATTGAGAAAATTTCTAAACATTAATCCAATGTATAATCATTGAGATTTTCACAATTTTTTTAAATGTATTTATGTTCTAGCTTTTTAGATGATTAAATAGTTTGACTTTATCTATTCAAAATTGATATAAAAAATTGTATTTTGTTTTGGTTTTTTTTGGTAATTTTTAATAAAAACATTAGCAATGATTAATAGAGACATTGAATTATTTTATTTATAACTTATTCATAAATATTTTTTATTTATATATATATATATATATATATATATATATATATATATAACCTATCAACTTTATATTAAACAGAAAAAATAAACATTTATTTAGTATTTAACTGGTGATTGAGGTATCTACCTTACCTGAAGGATAAGAAGGAAAAAATTGAATGGTATATTAAATAGCTTCACATACTTTCAAAGACATGGTAGAGTTTGATGAGTCACAAAAAATTGAGGAGGCTATTACCGATACGAAGTACTAGTATGCCTAATATAATCATAGGCAAGAATATAGGAATGATTAGAAAGAAAAAGAAAGACTCAAATTCAAAGGAAAGAAGAATCTAATTAAAGAGAAACTACATGGAAAAAATAAAGGAGTTCAATAGCCACTAACAAGAGTGATTCCTAGCAAACTTTTCTATTGAAGAGAAAGAGAAACCAATCACAGAAATCTTGAACTTGTGGTAAAAACCATAGGAAGAGAGACTATACATGAAAGAATAATGGCCTGAGATTGTACTACACATATTAAACGTCTTATATAAATTAATATTCTTTTATATAACTAACTAATTTATATCATATCACACTTAAATAATATGAAGTGAACACATTAGTTATAAATATTTCTCTATCTATATATATAATTTAAAACATATTAATTATTAGTTTTACTTTAATATTTATTAAACGTCTTATATAAATTAATATTCTTTTATATAACTAACTAATTTATATCATATCACACTTAAATAATATGAAGTGAACACATTAGTTATAAATATTTCTCTATCTATATATATAATTTAAAACATATTAATTATTAGTTTTACTTTAATATTTATTAGAAAAGGTTGAGCGATGTTGCTGTTTGGTTCCTCTAACTTTTTAATTAGTTTTTAATTTTTTAAAGTGTAATCCGTAAAAAGTAAATATATGTTGTATTGGATTTCATATTATGTTATATTTTACTTATTGAATATCTATATCCATTTTTTTTATTTTTTATGTACAAACATGTTCATGATTGTGATATATTTTACTTATTGAATATCTATATCCATTTTTTTTTTTTTAATGTACAAACATGTTCATGATTGTGATGTGTTGGTAGTAATTAAAATGAAGTGGTATTTGATCATTTGTACTTTTCAAATCTTATTTTTAATATGTATTCTATGATTTATTTATTTCTACTTTTTTCACATAAGGATGTGGGCATGCAAAGAATAATATTTTTCTTGTGGAAATATAATTTTTTTTCAATTAAAACATATAGAAAAAAGATACAAATATCTTGAGTGGAACTAGACAACAAACTAGAAAAAGCATATAATAATTTTTAAAATGAATAATCTAAATAAGAATAACATCAAGAATATATAGACAAATTTAATCTATACAACTAAATTTACAGAGAAAAATGATGATATTCTTGCGATGGAAATGAACCAAAACCATAAGTATCACAATGTCTATCACAATGGATAGATTACGAATCCTTCTACTTTGAAAAGTTTAAACAAAATATAACTAATGAAAAAACATTGTTAAACACAAATGTTATCACAATGGCCAGATTACTAATCTTTCTACTTTGAAAAATTTAAACAAAATATAACTAATGAACAAATATTGTTAAACACAAATGTAATAGCAACATGGTTATACAAATAAAGTAGCTTCATTCTTCATATGCCCATAAATCACAAAATATATTCTGATTTTGTAGAACAAATACTGGGAAGACAAATGCATAAGATACCAAATGCAAATTACAAGTCTCAAAACCCTAAACATTCTCACCAATTCCTATTTTATTTATTGCCATATCATAATCAATCAATTGTTGCAATTTCATTCTATTCTTATAGCTCTACAATAATTAATCTTACAAATTTGGTACAATTTTTTACTAAATATTTTACCCCTACAAATTTGGCACAAATGTTTACTAAATATTTTCGCTAAATCCAAGAGAAGTTATCCAATGTAACAAGGTTTGAGAACCATCCTGAAAAGGCTCTTCTAAAAATATTATGAGATAAGGTCTTATACAAACATTATTTACTAAAATGATGCATGTGATCAACCATTAAAAAATGTGATATATGATATTTTACTCATATTTTTATGAATTCACGAGTTTAAAAAGGTGACTAGTTGAATTTATTGTTCCAATGCCTTCATAATTCAGAAATCTCCTAAAACAATTAAGATCTTAAAATACAAACTTCAATATAATATATTTTGATTATATAATATTATTACTCTAAGTAAATTTATTTCATATAATATGATATTCTAATAGATATATTTTATTTCATATAATATGAAAATCCATCAATATATTTTATGCATATATTTTATTTTGTTATTTTTAAATTTGAAAACAAAAATTAAATAATATCTATATCTATATATATTCAATTTTTAAAAATAAAGTTTATATAATGTTAAAGTCAAATTTAATATGCTTAAATTCTCTATTTTAATATATAAATTTACATTGAATAAATTCATATTAAAACAGAAATATATTCAATGAAAATATAAATAATAATACGTCTACCTCGATTCTCTTTTAAAATTATTTTAGGCCATATTAAGTTGTTCACCTATCCTTCAAGTCGAATCTTTTGGAAAAGGACCTCGAAGGTTTCCATCACGTTTAAAGTAAGGTAAGGTCTTCTAATTTGATCTATTATTGCTCTTTACTTCTTCAAGGGGAATCAAATTCTATTTAGACATGATGATTTTTAATCACGATATTTTTTTTTTTTTAAGACTAGGGTAAATCAGAGACCTTTTGAGGTAATTTTGATGATTCCAACGCAAGGAACTGAAACATATATTATGTAGTTTGGTTGGTTTCTAAGAGGGTTTTATAATTTTTTTCATATTTTTTTAATGGGTAATAGCTATATTAAAATTTATTATTAGATAAATATTTTGATATATTATCTAAAAATATAATAATAGATGTTTTATTATTTTAATATTTAAAAGTATTAGGAATAAATTAAAATTATAAATATTAAATATTATTTTTCGGGATTTAATTACTTTGAGTAAGTTATTAATCTATGATCATTTTTATGAGAGATAATCATAACTCATTAATTTTTGAAAGATTTAACTCAATGAAATTTAAGAAAATAATATTTGAAAAAACCTCTCCATACTTAAATTATAAATAATATTTATTTAAATAAATTATTTATATTTTATTTATATTTATATTTAAAATTTTAAAATTTTAAAATTACTTTATTACCTAAATTATAACTTTTTTTAATATTTTAAAATATTGCTCAAACTCTTGGAATTATTTTTATTATAATCATAATTTATTTTCCCTTTGGAGTTGTCTTTAGTGCGACTTTTTGGAGTTTCAAGTGTCGGAATCCGGTGAAAAAATCTGAGGTAAAATCTTGGTTTCTGTTATTTAAACTAGTTTTTTTACTCTATATATGGATTCAACACCCTCAAAAAGCATTAGGGCACTTCGATTCTGCAAGGTTAGCAATCAAACTTCTCTTTTCAATAAATTCCTGCCGGATTTTAGAGAAATTACACTGGAAAAAGCCATCGTAAAAGCCTTCAAAAAGTCGCACTAAAGACTACTCGTTTTCCCTTCTCAAATATTCAACAATTACTGCGCCAAAGATCATTTACTATGGGAATGGCAATGATTGTATCATGATTTCTTCCCTCTTTTTCAACTAGCGCTGTTTATATATATATTAAAAAAAGTTGTGGCAAGTGCATTTAATCCGTGCTTTAACCTTTATTTCCTGTCCCAAAGTCCCAAGGTTAATACAGTCGTTTCGTCTATCAATTCTCAGATTTTAAGTACCCATGTTAAGTCTATTAGATTGCATGGCAGCCAGGAGATGGACATCCAAAGGTGGTGTAATGTTCATGATAATCTAACGTTTTATATTGTTACTGTTCCTGTTGATGCATTGGTGCATGTCCATAGGGTTTCAGTGCTAATGGGAAAACGAAAAGTGAAAACAGAGGCTGCCAAAGGAAAGCAGCCAGAGCAAGCTGAACCAGTCCAGAAGAAAAGGGGACGGAAGACAAACCAGGAACACTTGGAAACTTTAGCTGCTACCTATGTCATTGGCAATTCCTCTAACACAAGGCAGGTCATTCGAGGATGGGAGAGGGACATACAAACATAATTTGAAGATAATGAGTCAGAAGCAGATATTTTGGACTTCATACAAGACCCAGGAAACACGCGGGGACGACTCACCCTTTTCAATCAGACTGTCCATACATATTGGATAGTCAAATGCTTAATAGCGAAAGCCATGCAAAGCTTCCATCCTCAGTATACTCAAGTAGAAGTTGCCAAGCAGGGGACAAGCATGCAGGCCCAGATTCTAGAAATTCAAGACCAACTACAACACATAAAGATAACTCAATACCAGACGGTGGATAGAGTTAGCAGGCTGGATGATAAGGTAGGAAGGATAGAAAAAATCCTTCAACAGATTTTACAACAGCTACAGCAAACTGATATGCCGGGGACCAACGCAAAAGACCCTGCCCCAGTTTCTTCGTCAGAAATATAGCAGTATGTTTTTAGATAGTATGAATGCACATATGTTTTAATTTTTGATGACAATTTTGTTTAAAAATAGAAATATTAAATGCTTTAGGAAAGCAAGTATAGGAATCATAGAAAAGACAGCTGAGGAAAAGTATAGGAGGATGAAACAATTTCAGTTTTGGACAGCGTATTATGCTTATAGATGGCCAACAGACCTGGTTTCCTGCGGGCAGGTTGAGGCCAAGCTAAACAGATCTTATTTATATTATGTAGCCTGCCTTTACAGATATAAATAGAAAATGGACTGGACCCACTGAATTTACAAAAAAAAAAATATTAACTAGTTAAATGACATTTTATTATTTATTTTTTTTGGAAAAGTTGTTTTCTTTAGGGTTAATTGTGAAAAAAAGAATTAGTGATGGAAATGGTTCCATAAAAAGTAAAAAGGTTGATGGTAGATTTTCTCCAAGAAGATAAAGGTGGTTGAGGGACAGTTTCGAATACTTACCTGTTCGTTTGGGGATAAGAGACTCATCCCAGTGAGGAATGGAGTTATGTTTAGAGAAGAAGGAAGAGAATGGAAAGTTTTCTTGAGATGGTAGAGACCATTTGAAAATCTCTCAGTTTTCTTGGAATTTCTGATATTTACTAGACTTGGGGTCTTCAGGTCACAACATAAAATCTACTATCAACATGTACCTTTCGGTGGTGGAGCACAGGGGAAAGAGAAGGACGTCATTTCCTCTCTTTAACGTTGGGTGGTACATCATCATCATATTTTGTTTACAGATAAGTGTCTGGTTAATTTCAGTAGTTTAGTAAACTGGAACAAAATGATGAAAAATGTACATTAAGTGAATTTAGTAGAGGTTGTCTTTGTTGGTTCTAGTAAAGAAACTAAACATAGACTGTGTTTATTTAAATCTTTAGTAAATTTATGGAATAAATTCTGTTAAATTACTATGTTAAGATATGGTAAAATAGTGATGTTTTTAGAGGAATAAAATTGTGTAGAATCCATGTGGGTTTTCATGCAGAAAACAGAGTACCAGTTATAAAGCAGCAAATTTGTATAGAACTAAAACAATAATTCTTCTTCTCTTAAGACTCTAGAGGAAAAACAATAGAAGAACTATTATAACCAAACGGAGAGAACTGTCGATTCTAGGTAAGGTAAGTATACCCAGAACTCATCGTTCCTCCTACTTGTACTATACATGGACAAGATGAATATGTGGTCTGGTAACAACATGTAGGAAAAGAAAAGAATTTTATTAGTGCAAAGTGTAAGTAATCTAATACAAATCAGAATTAGATCGTTGTTCAGTAAATATTCATTGTACAAATAAAGAGACTGAAAACTTATAACTAAGATTAAGCATGTCTATGGAAAGAAAAAAGTGTAATCTTATTAGAGATTTGGGTACCTTGCAATAACCTGTCAATTTTGGAACATAGAGAAATACATAAAACATGTATGTACATATATTTAAGACAACATCCATGGCGCAGATATAAATTAAAAACCTATGTCTAACATTTACAATGGGTGTATACGGAGTATAATATATAACCATTATAAAAACACAATTCAAGAAGGAAATAGAGTAATTCAATGTATAACTGAAGCGCTTTCTTGAAGTATATAGATAGAAACACTTAATTTCTCTCAGCGGTATTTTTTATAAACTCATGCAAGGAAATAGGAAAAACCTTCTTCTTTAGAAGTTAAATACCAGAGGGAGATCCTCTATAATATTACAAAAGTTTGAATATAAACCTTTCTATGCAAAAACCATAGACAACAGGCTATCAAGCCCTCTAAGTGCTCAATGTATAGTTATTACAGAACCAAGCAAAGCTAATACAGTAAGCTGAGCTGTGAAGCAAGCCATTCAGAAAGAGAACTCCATGAAAATATGTGAATAGTGGCAATGAATTTGGTTATCGGGGGACCGATAGAAAAATTGAATAGCTTAAACCCATAAGCTTGGGGGAGAGCTACTTGTAGAATACCCATGATATGTATCTATATGTTTTATAAATAATAAGGAAGGAGGGTTAAAACTTTAATTCGAAAAGTGGGAAAAAATCTAGGAAAATGAGTATACCTGGTAGCACCAGAGCTATTCCATTGCCGGAGAATGCTAACCTGTAGAGAATCAACATAACCCGTCAATGTTGGAAGGTGACAAAATTTTATAATCCAAGAGAATTAAGAAAAAAATAACAAAACAAAAAGGGTAGTTACAATAAAATTTTACTGGGTACCTTCTAGTGATCAGAGTCTCGGATAGCAGACCGAATTATTGGATTGTGAACGTGTCATGAAGACAACGAGAATCAAAATCACCTCTCCACAGTGTTATGAACACTAGTTACACTGACTTAAGCCATATAATCACGATTACTACGTGTTATTCACCGAAAAACCGAACAATGTCGAAAATCTATGAGTTAGAACAACTCGGAAGTTATACAACAAAGATGAAGCGAAGATATTGCATAAAATTAAACTCAGAATCTCACCTAATCATAACAATTGAGGTTATGAATGTATACACATCATAGTCAACCCTCCGAGAACACAATCACACACTTGGAGAGAAGGTGAAATTAGGCCGGAGAAGGGAGTTGAGCCGAATGAGGGATTCCTTTAGGGTTTGAGGACTTAACATGCGTTTCTCGCCAGAGAGGCTGACTGCAGATCTCCAAAAATTTGAGCAGCGAGGATTAAGGCAAGTGGCCTTGGATCCCAATCCAAAACCACAGATACATGCCATCTATTGAGGCTAGTACCAAGCTGGTCTGGGGGCATTAAATTAGCCATAACGTGCCAGCCTCCAGATTCATGTATTCTCATTTTCTCGAGGCACAAATTATTAAACGTAGAGATACGATAATTGACATGTATTATAGTCACAATAAATACTATTTCCAATAAACCTTGACGATTTTATATAACCTTGCAAACTATAGCTTAAGTTTATTGAGCAATAATGTTATGTTTATGTAAGCGATGGAGTTCTCGATTAAAGTTAAATAAATAATCTATAAGTTGAAATAAAACATTAGTTATAAAATAAATATCTATGGTAAGAACATGTTTGTAAACGTTCAATTTTTATGGTAAGTAAAAGAGTTTATTTATCTGTGTAGTAAAAGAAAAAAAAATTAGTATGAGTGTCACAAGTTGTATCAGAACAACATTCATATGTTGGGACCCTAAGGGTCAACTAACGATTAAGCTGTGTGTATACTGATGCACAAAAAAGAAGCATAATAGGAAACATCACGAGAAGAGGGACAACACAACAACCGCCCGAGGACACTGGGGAACCCCAAACACAACCAGTAGTGAGCCCTAAAATGTGGGTTCAGCTGAGTGTGGATGAACACCAGGGCGTAAATGTGAAGTTGGGTTACACTTTTGTGAGAATCGGGGGTAGAAATTTTTTTTCGGCAATAGTTCGGCTGAACTATTGGATAGTTTGGCCGAAATTTATGAGAATGTTCGACCGAACTCATTTTCCCGTTTAGATTGATGACACACTCATGGCATGGGAAAATAGAGTTTTTGCTAGAGATGGGAAAACCAGAAAGTAATGTTTGGCCGAACTTTGAGTTCAGCCAAACGTTTACCCTTAAAATAGTTCGGCCGAACTATTTCTTATAAATTTATCACCCGCGAAGTTCATTTTTTCCCGCGTCTATGTTTCTTTGCTCTGTTTCTTCGCACATTTTATGTGTTTCTTTGCGTGATTTCTGTGTTTCTTCATGTATTTTCTGTGTTTTACTCTATTTATTCAGTGCTGCTACTGGTTCTCTCAATTCCTCAACGCTGGAATGTGCAACCTTTAGTATTTTTTGTAATCACTCATGGTGTGGATAGACTGTTGCTTAATGTCCATAATTATGCTTTAAATTTCATTACCTTTTTCTATAAGGTGTATGTCGAATTTATGGTAGTATGATATGCATTCGGTTTCTGCAGTTGTTATTGTTCCTATGGATCCGTCAATTTCATCCGCTCTAGCTGATTCTCCACCTGTGCATGGAAGTTTACCACCACTGTCAAGCTTATGCTGTTATTGAGCCTTCTCTTGATTCCTCAACGCTGGAATGTGCAACCTTTACTATTTTTTGTAATCGATCGTGGTGTGGATAGAATGTAGCTAAATGGCCATAATTAGGCATATGAGGGTGAAGGGAACTTTGTTTTACAAGAAGAATGATTGAACTAGAATGATCTACTGCTGTAATGTGACTACATATTGTATTTTTCAGATGTATTTATGTATGAGGCAAAATTTGATCTTTTATACTTGATAACCTGTTATGGGTATATCAAGAGGATTTTTTATATGAACTATTATCAATATATGAAACAGGGCTTTTTCTTCTAAATTCACATATGTTCAGTGGTTTCATTGTTTCACTTTCGATATTATGTTGCTTAGCTTGATGAACAGGTGGAACTCTACTAGGAGGCCTCTCTGTTTTTTGACTCTTTTCTCATACTGTCAAAGGTCGTTATATGTTATATGGGCTATACTGTATAGTTATTAGACTACATATCTTCATATAGAACTTTCAAATAGTATGATGGAAACCAAACATAATAATGTATTAGGACATCACAACTTGCTAATTATTTATTAGACTACATATCTTCATATAGAATTTGCATATCTTCATACAGAACTTGCAAATAGTATGATGGAAACCAAACATAATAATGTAGTAGGACATCACAACTTGCTAATTAGTTATTATACTACATATCTTCATATAGAACTTGCAAATAGCATGATGGAAATGTGAACTTGCAAATAGTATTTTGGAAATGTGGATCTCATGACTCTTCACGATTAATGCTTCTAGAAGCCAAACATAATTTAATGTATTAGGACATTCTCCTTTAGGCTTGGTGGAATTACTAGAACTTGCAAATAGCATTATGGAGATGTGAACTTGCAAATAGTATTTTGGAAATGTAGATCTAATGACTCTTCACGATTAATGCTTCTATAAACCAAACATAATAATGTACTAGGACGTGCTCCTTTAACTTGCAAATAGTATGGTCGAAATGTGGATCTCATGACTCTTCATGATTAATGCTTCTAGAAATAAAACATAATTTAATGTATTAGGACATTATTTAATGTATTAAGACATGCTACTTTAGGCTTGGTCGAATTACCTTTTCTTTTTATTTCTCTTTTACACACACATATATATATGAAGAGATGATCCCATTTTTTTTTTATTCATATATCAAATGTCATTTAAATACAAGATTTATCATAATGTACAATGATTCATTCCATATTATTCATATATCAAATGTCATTTAAATACAAGATTTATCATAATGTACAATGATTCATTCCATATTATTCATAGATCAAATGTCATTTAAATACAAGATTTATAATAACGTACAATGACTCATTCCATATTCATTTATTCATAGATCAAATGTCATTTAAATACAAGTTTTATAATAATGTACAATGATTCATTCCATATTCAATTTTAGGATTCATTCCATATTCATTTTTAGATTCAGGAGGAGCTTTTGAGAATGTTATTATAATGCCAATAAAGAATGAGCTAGACTCATCTTCAACATCTATCAATTAGATATGAAAATTTATAATTAGATATAAAAATTTATAATACTATCGTGTACATATGACAATATTTATTTACAAGTTTATATAAATTATATATGTACATGTATGTACTTCCTTTATTTCATAAATTTTTTCATTAAAAAATGAACCCTTTAAATGATGAACCTAGTTAATGATTCTTCTTCATTAAGAAGACAACTTGATCTTTCAATTTGAATTTGATGATGGTCCTTTATTATCTTTCTTGACTACTTTGTTATCTTTCTTGACTACTTCAAATTATTGACACTTGATCATATAGATATCATATAGATATTGCACTCAATTTTAATGGTCCTTTGTTATCTTTATTGACTACTTCAAATTATTGACACTTGATCATATAGATATTCCAGTCAATTTTGATGGTCCTTTGTTATCTTTCTTGACAACTCCAAATTATTGACACAATCATATGTTTTATGTTACTCTTTTTATTCCTTCCTTGTATCTACTCTCCCGCTTAGATATTGTGTACTCTCCCACATAGAGAGCTCTTCTTTTCAAGCTAAATAAGTGACCATAATTTAAAAGAACTATCCCTAATTTGTTTCTCAGATGTTCAAATGGTTCTCTAACAAGATAATTTACAAGAACTATTCCTAATTTGTTTCTCACATATTCAAATGCTTCTCTAACAAGAGGCTTTGTGGGTATGTATTACATCTTAACTATTTTCTCAAAGACTTGTTGTGTGAGGAAGTGGTACTTTACGATGATATGTAAATAGTGATTGAAGGAAGTAGAATATTTTATTTTTGAAATTATTATTACACTTCTATTGAAACAATTAATAGATATAGATTTACCTTAATATCTTGTAGAGCCCATTTCATCCAAAACACTCAAAAATAAGTTACTACTATGCATTCCACTTCTACTCACTCAAAAATAAATTTACCTTAATATCTTGTAGAGCCCACTTCATCCAAAACACTCAAAAAGAAGTAACTACTATGTATTCCACTTCTACTCTAGATAGAGAAAGTAACGAATCTTTCTTGCTTAACCATTAAACCAAAGACTCTTCTAAGTAGAATTATACATTGTCCACTTGTACTTTTCACAAGCCTAGTTGAATCTCTATATGTTGTCAGTGTAAATTTCTACTAGTAAATTTGATGTAAATTTGTCAATGTAAATTTCTTAACTTCTACAAGTTCTATAAATTTGTCAATGTAAAATTCTTGACTTCTACAAGTTCTATAGGTAGAGTCTGTAAAGGGCCAAGTAGTCTCTGGATCTCATCTCTTATGAAAGGTGACATATCTAGTAAATGCCCCTACAATCAATCTCTGGAATAGATCTAAATAGAAGTTCTTCATTTTAATATACATAAAACACAACCACTTTAAGGTAAATTGTGTACATGTGTCATTTCTCCCACAAACTAAAGGCTTCTTCCCATTAATTTTAGATATGAATTCTAGACCATAAACTTTTAAAGTCAAACTTTAAGATAAACCATGCACATGTCATTTACCTCATGATCTTGTGTCATTTCTCCCATGTCATATATAATTTTTATTGAAATTGTTTTTTTTAGGGATAAGAAAACCATTAAATATGGTTGAAGAATGGAAATTATGCATAGAATTTTCTTGCTATCCCAATCCAAGGAAAGCAATGATTACATATGTGTTTTCCAATATTGCGACTTGCAAAGTCATCCAAAGGAAAATGAATATACCGGGAAGAACAACAAACAACGAGGCATATTATATTGGATTGATGGAAGGCTTGGGAACAACGATGGAGTATGGATCAAATGGAATTGTAGGTTTTACCAATTCTGAAATTTTGTACAACAAGATGAATGATGTGTGCCAAGTTAATAAGGAGAGGCTAAAAGAGCTACATGGAATAGCAAACAATATTGTTAGCCAATTTCAATTTTTTAGTATAAGGCATTGTACAAATGTCAATAAGATGTATGCTGATATATTGCGTGGGGAAATTCCAATTCATGATTCATCTATCAAATATGAATTAGAATTATACAGAGCAATGCCCATGCAAGATTCATCTCTCAAAGATGAATTGGTTTTGAGATTCTCTTCATAAATTCAAGATCCATCTCTCAAACATGAATTAGTGTTGAAACGCTCTCCTTCAAAATTTATTGATGGACATTGTAACATATCTTGGATATGTTTGTGTTGTGTACTTATAAATGTGTCTTTTTTAATGACCATGTGCTTTTTTCAATTATATACCAAGTGTGCTCCCACCATACCATGTAAAGCGCGACTTGGTGAACTTCACATTTTTTATAAAATTAAAATGCGAAGACTTCAACAAATTTTTGTTTAAATGGAGTTTTTTTAAATGCAGTTTCACTTCCTTTTTAATGACCATATGTTTTTTTCAATTTTATACCAAGTGTGCTCCCACCATGTAAAGCGAATTTGGTGAACTTATCATTTTTATAATCTCTTTTTTGCTTAAATTGAGTTTCACACATCAATTAGTGCTTTGAAAGTTGTGTTCTACATAATTTGTGTACACTAAATTACATTAATTTTCTGAAATTTATTTTGTGTAAATGTCCACCAATAGATATATATATCATGGAGGATGAATGATGAAGATAAATATAATCCCATATGGGGGATCAGGGATCGAGGGATGTTCATGGTATTTAAATATAATCTTAAATCTCCATACATGTTTGTGCATATGGAATTGATTTTTTATTAACTTTGTGAGTCAAATTAGTTGTTAATAATTTTCATTTTTTATTTTTTAGGAGCTAAGAAGAGAAGGGTCTCTACTCCATCCATGGAGCATGCCCATGGTTCACCTAGTCGTGGTACGGTTCACACAATTTAATCAATGAATATATACACGTATTTATATGTACACATGAATCTATTTTTCAATTGATTATAAATTTTTATTTGTTTATGAAGCTTCTCTCATATCTCGAGAGGTTGGTGGTGGCTCAAATCCCCTTAGAGGGCCATCAATGAATGGTAGCAGGTTGCGTGAAGGTGCTGATATTTATTCCCCTGGAGGCTAATCAACGGCTAGTGGTGTTGGTTCTCACCAAGGTCGTTCTGGGTCTGGTTCTCAGCAGGGTTGCTCTGGGTCTCAACAGTTTCAGGGTGGAGAAGATGTTAACCAACCACGTCGAGGTTACCATCATTTTCAATATTTTTTTTCATTGAATTTGTACAGATTTGTTTACATGTGTTTTTTCTAATATACAAAATTTCATATATATTGATGTAGAGGCTTGAAATGTTCCAAATATTGGTCAAAAAAGACGTAGGGTAGAACGCTACATTCAAGAAGAAAGTTGTCTACCAACCACAAATTATCCGACCATAATTTTTGATATACCATGGGAAACAAACATGGCACAATGCACCTTACAAAGGTATGAAATGTTTCATGCAAAATTGTGGAGAGATATCATGGCTTTGACTCTACCTGCAGAGAGTCGACAAAGCCTCGAAATAGTTACACATTCATTGGGCGAAATTGTAAATGTGTACAAAAATCTTGGGCTAATGACTAATACATTTGTAGAAGTGATGAGAAAGAGAAAGGAAACAGTAATGGGTCCTGATAAATGGGAGGATATAAAACAAAGAGTTACAAAATATATGGCGAAGTAAATGTTTAATTTCAAGGAAGGGCCAAAAAGAAAAATGTTGAAGGTACAATATTTCAAGCACCCAAATATAGCTCGCTATTTGTATGATAGGCACCTTACGGCCTATGGAAAGCTCACATGGAACGATGAGGTTCATGTTTATTTTGCACAACTTTTTTACATAGAATTTTTTTTGGGTATGAAACCCAACTACAATGACCTTCCGTCAGAATTTTTTGGTCTGAGGAGAGGTCGATTGTATGATCTTAAGGGCGCTAAGCGAGATGTGGAGTTGCCTCGCCCTGAGCCATCATTGGTGAGTTGACCTTTTCAGGTCGAAACTCTGTGGTCAGAGATGGATGCGACTTCAAAAATAATTCGAGAAGCAAGGGATGTCATGATCGACAATATTTATAGTGGATTGGGTGGAGTCGATGTTGGTCTAAATCGACAAAGAGCACGTGAAAATGCACGTACCAATTTTGTGTATTGTACAGATGAAGAGATTGAGAACATGAATGTTGAAGATCTCCAAATATATGCAAAAAAAATTTGCAATGGTTTTCAAGACCTAATTCTTCATGAGGAAGAGGGCACAGGAATGGTATGTGTTAATGACCTTAGGGTTCAATTATTTTAACATGTATACATGTGTACAATTTGTAATAAATGCATGTGTATGTACATGTATACATTTATTTGTATGTACATTAATCTAACAAAAATGTATCATTATATGTTAGAACACCATTTGTAGTTGTCACACATGATGAGTGACGAAAATTTTAATATCACGTTCGGGACCTCTGGTTCAAACAATGTAGATGGGTCTCACCATCAATATATGTTGGAAAATGTTAGCGTTTTTTAAGTGATATCTTTAAAATAAATAATTGTGCACACATGTACATGTATATATATATATATATATATATATATAATGAGAAAATGTTTGAACAGATTCTGATTTCATCCGATGTTTTTGGGATGGTGGTACCTTCTTCTTCCTTGGGAGATGTACCTTCTACTTCCTTAGGAGATGAGCCACAAGTATGGAAAATTTTTCAGTTTTAAAATTTATGTTTAAGTTATATATATATATATATATATATATATATTAAAGTTTTTGAATTTAAGTTCCTATAGAAGATTTCTTTAATCCACGGACTCTAGCAACGGAGATAGGAACATCCACATCTTTTCAACCATTTGAACAAGTTGTCTAACTTTTTTTTTAATATTATTGAAAATAAGTTTATATATGTACATGTGCATTTTCATTTGAAATTTTTTAATATATATATATATATATATATATATATATATATATATAACTGTACATGCATATTGTACAGTTTACCATTGCAGATGTTCCCATGGGGGGGGGAGGACTTGTAGTAGGTGAACAAATGGAGAGGGAATCTCATGAGGTATTGCATGATTTTTTTTTATTTTTATTTTTACATGAATTTCTATGTATATTATCACTCATTTTTAAAACATCAAATTTTAATGTTCAAGTACATGTGCATTGTGTATAGGTTTCCCATGCTTTGCATGATAGTGCGCGGATTGAGACCGTGATAGGAAAGATGCTACATCCATCTCTATTTGATGGGCATGATTTGTAGATTTTATTTCAAGATTTAGATAGTCTTAAATTTACTTTTTTATATATATTATCTAGGTGCACTGTCATATATATATATATATATATATATATATATATATATATATATATATATAGTTGATACTTGTGAGATCTACAATTTTTGGACATATTTTATTACAATGTTAATATAATTTGTTTTGTTCCAAAAATTTAAGCTTTGGATGGTTTCAGTACTTTGGGCATGTGAATGTGAAGTAACGTCGTTATATAATTTGTTTGGTTTTTAAAACTTTTAAGTTTTGGATAATTGAACTACTAGTAATGTTGTCATCTATAAATTAATGTTTTTATTCTATAAATTAATGTTTCGGTTATGAATTACATTTGGTATGTTATGTAATGATGTGTTATAATTTTTATTTTTTTTTAACTTTAATTTTTGGATGCTTGAAGTACATTTGGCATGTGAAGTAATGTTGTGATCTATATTTTTTTGTTAAATTAAAAGTTAAGTTTTGGATGGTTTCGATCTACATTTGGCATGTGATATTTAATGAACATAAATGCTTAATGTTTTAATGTTCCACGATATATAATCAAAAAGTTTTTAAAACTTAAGCTTTGGATGGTTTCAATCTACATTTGGCACATGTGATATAATGTAAATGTTTTTATTGGATAGTTAAACTATAATTGGCATGGCATGTGAAGTAATGTTCCATGATATATAATCAAAAAGCTTTTAAGACTTAAGTTTTGGATGGTTTCAATCTACATTTGGCACATGTGATATAATATTAAATGTTTTTATTGGATAGTTGAACTAAAATTGGATGGCATGTCAAGTAATGTTGTGATATAATTAAAAAGTTCTTAAAACCCAAGTTTTGGATGGTTTAAGTACATTAATCATGTGAATTAATGTTGTGATATAATCAAAAAGTTTTTAAAACTAAGTTTTGGATATCATTTTAATCTACATTTAATGTAAATCCCCTTAATTTTGATTTAGTGTTAAATGTTTTAAATGTTTTGATATAATGTTAAATGTTTTTATCTAAGTTTTGGATGGTTTCAATCAACATTTGGCCTATGGAAGACTCCATGTGAATTATTGTTTTTATTTAATCAAAAAGAGTAAAGAAGTAGTTATATGTAAATCCCTTTAATTTTGATTTAATGTTAAATGTTAAATGTTTTTATATAATGTTAAATGTTTTGATCTAAGTTTTAGATGGTTTCAATTTAAGTTTGGCATATGGAAGACTCCCATGTGAAGCATTGTTTTGATTTAATCAAAATGAGTAAAGAATTAGTTATATGTAAATCCCTTTAATTTTGATTTAAAGTTAAATGTTTTAAATGTTTTGATATAATGTTAAATGTTTTGATCTATGTTTTTTATGGTTTCAATCTACATTTGGCCTATGGAAGACCCCATGTGTAGACATCAAATGCGTTGCAGAAGGGGAGGTGGGGGTAGGGGTGGAGGGGGCAGGAGTGTTGGCTCTCGCCTGCCTCTTTCAATCCATGACACAGGTGGGCACCCTGCTCCGGAAAGCAGTGTCGCACAATTCCACTTCACCAGCGCTATGGTCAGACCTCGAATTACGGTGACCATTTCTGTCTTTTTTTAGGAGGAGCTCCAAGATGAAGGTGCCTCTGGCTCCAAGAAGCAGCAGAGAAAGTCCACCATCCCAACCCATCATCCCCAAGACACCAGGAAGTCGATAGCTCTTCCATCCAAATCCAGATCGACGAGCTCCAACAGCGATGGCACAAGCAGCAGTAGCTCAGCTTCAGAGAGCTCCTCCCAACACTCCAAGGGAGTGGATGATGATCGAGAGGAATGCAGTTGTCCAATTGTGGAGGAGAATCCTCCTACACACATCGATAGCTAGCCTGATGTCAGGTCCTCTTTAGCTTTTCTAAACTTTTGTCATGTTTTGCAATCACTGTGCTTCTGAACACTCTATGTCTACTGGTTTCCCGATATTGGGCAACATATTCTAGGCTGGTTTCCTGGTTATGGGCATCCCCTTTTCTATTTTTTTGATTCAGACCCTCTCTGATTGTTTTGATTTAATCAAAAAGAGTAAAGAAGTAGTTATATGTATTTATCCCTTTAATTTTAATTTAATGTTAAATTTTTTGAATGTTTTGATATAATGTTAAATGTTTTGATCTAAGTTTTGGATGGTTTCAATCTACATTTGGCTTATGGAAGACTATGATGTAAAGTATTGTTTTGATTTAATCAAAGTGAGTAAAGAAGTAGTTATATGTAAATCTCTTTAATTTTTATTTAATGTTAAATGTTAAATGTTTTGATCTAATTTTTTGGATGGTTTCAATCTACATTGGCCTATGGAAGAATCCCATGTGAAGTATTGTTTTGATTTAATCAAAAAGAGTAAATAAGTTATACATTATCCCTTTAATTTTGATTTAATGTTAAATGTTAAATGTTTTGATCTAAGTTTTGGATGGTTTCAATCTACATTTGGCCTATGGAAGACTCCCATGTGAAGTTTTTTTTTTATTTAATCAAAAAGAGTAAAGAAGTTGTACATTATCCCTTTAATTTTGATTTAATGTTAAATGTTAAATGTTTTGATCTAAGTTTTGGATGGTTTCAATATACATTTGGCCTAGATGGAAGACTCCCATGTGAAGTATTGTTTTGATTTAATCAAAAAGTTTTTAAAATTCAAGTTTTGGATGGTTGAAGTACATTTCGCATCTGAAGATTGCTTTTGATCTCTTCATACTCTTGTTTGAGTGAAAAAATTTCCAATAGAAAGAACATAGCTTTTCTAGAGCATATATATATATATATATATATATAGAGACACAATACATGTAACATTTTTCATCAATGCACATGTATAGAAAATCTACTTTCAGTTGATACTAGAGCACGTGCATGTACAAAAACAATTTTGTACATGTGAAAACTCTTGCACAAATAACATAAGAAGCTCAATTTTTAGTTGAGTACTCGAAGTTATAAAACATATTTAATCCAAAAAGAATAAATTGTTGGGCAGTTCAATCAAAAAAATTCCAATGGAATGCCATCTTGAATAATCTGTTCATGATCGGATTTTGACATTTTCCATTTCTTAATTTTCATTTTTTTCTTTGATTGAACCTCTATAAATTTTATGCATGCTGCACACACCAAGTGACTATATTTAAAACTTATGAAATCAAGTTCATAATCTTCAAAGTAAACAAAATCCCCACTTTGATTAGTTTGTCTGAAAAAATAACCTTTTAGTATAATAGATCCTCTTTCATATTGAAATCCATGATCGTTATAGTTTTCTAATAATTTCATTTTTCATTCAGTGCAATGCATCAAATAATACTTCACATTTTCATCATTGTCAATAGGTGCAATTACACCAAAAAAATCTCCTGCACAATAAAACAAACTTAACAAATTTATACATATATTTAAATTTATTTCTATATCTTAATGTTATCTTAAATCATTAGAAAGCAATTCAAATGTTACCTTCTCTAACAATATCAGAAACTCAATCACCATCTGATGATATTTTAGTTTCCTCTGATTGCATTTCTTCAAACATTGAAACAGACATTTTTCCCTTTGTACTTAGCTCTGTATGTTTCCAATCGTTTACATACATTTTGTTTTCTCAAACGTCATTGGATGTTGTGTTGTCTATGCAAACATGACAAAAACAAGAATATTTTCTTTTAACCAATGCAAACAAAATTCCAGATGACTTTGATTTAATTGAATGCAATTTTCTAGTCCCTTTTATTATTTCAACGTCATTTCCAATTGATCTATCTACGTCTTCGATCCCAATATGCCAGAAAAACCTTTATATAGAAAATTCAAAGAAGAATGTAAATATGATATCAAAATACAATCAAAGATAATCATTGCATGATAAAATTAGATTTCCAATAAAAATTAGATTGAATATACCTTCGCACTTCCCTTGATGGGTTAGTCTCATGGCTTACAGCAGAAATGCACCATTGAACAACTTCTTTCACATCCACAAGTCGGCTTGCAAAGGGGTTCATTTGATATCTTCGAAGTGCTCGTTTTATGCATGCCCTTGAATCGTCATGTTCTCCTTTTCCATTGCCAGTCTCAAAGAAATTCCAACAATGTTTAATGCAGGTTTTCTTATGAAGACAACACAACCAAAAGAATGATCGTGCAAATTTGAATTGACCTGCGCATCCGTCTGACCATATCCAATGTTCATTGAATGTTATTCCATGATTTTTCAAGGAATCATAAATTTTTCCAAAACAATGTTGTACAAAATATGTATCATGTGTACGATCGTCACTGATATAAAAGTGATATTATTTAATGATATGTTGATTTTCACTCGTGCTTTCTATATGATCGAAATTTTTTTTAGCATGTCTATATAGAATATGGACGAGCATGGAGACTTGGCCTGAATGATAGTATTCACTCTGAATTTCTTTTTTTGGAACAGATGTGTAGTTTTCTGCAAAATAAATCACAGAAAAAATGGTCCCTATTCGAAAAAAATTCACGAGATTTTTTGAATTGCAAGTCTTGCCATCGAGCTCTATGGGAATGTTTGGTGTATTTGTAAATTTCTGCCTCAAACTTTCTCAAAAAGTCTATCACAATAATTTCGTCTTCTCGTAATTCAATTATTTTAAAACTATTTGCATCTTGAATCGATTTATGGATATATTCATATCTCTTCCATTTCACTTTCATGTTGGACAATAATTGATCATTTATATCAGTACGATATTTGTTTTGAAATTTAGTCAAATTTCCACAATCATCGCATTTTTTACCACCAACATATTTATTTTTGTAAAATAGTTCATCGCTTTCTCTTTCACATATAATTTGAGATATGAAATCACGGATAGTGGAAGGAGGAGGTGAATCCTTCCATAATGTTCTACCAAAATCAAGCAATGTGTCATAATATAACTAAAATTCCACATGATAACAGCAACAACAAGTGTCGCGTACGGTGATAGGTTTTACATACCATGGTTTTTGTTCAACAAAAGCACTGATTGAAACATGAATTTCACAATTCTCTTCCTTGAACTTGTTGAATAACTCTATCTGAGTGGTTTCCAAGAAATATTTTTCATGTTCTTCGTAGTGATTTTGTGCTATTATTCTTCACATCACATGCTTTGCAGTTGGCGAAGCATGCGAATTGTTCTTCCAATATTAATATATTATTTTTTTAACATTTTCTCCAAGTCTATCTTTGGATGGTTACCTACAAATAGCTCTCCAACAAGTGAGTTCATCATTTACATCTATTTGCAGCTGAAATTTTTGATGTTTGTGCAAATTTTTTCGGGAGATTTCTAATGCTCGTGCCATAGATGTTACCAAACGATTCTCTTTAGTACTTGATGAAACCATTGCCATATGTATTCCTCTACATATAATTGAAACATTTTTCTATATAGATCTCTTAATTGAATTTATAGCACTACTAATATTTTGTATCACATTTTCCTTCATTTTTTATCTTTGGTTGATTTTCGAATACTCAGTAGTGTTGTAGCTTCTTTTAATTTCCTTAATGGTAGGAGACCTTTCAAAATTTGAGCTTGAAATATCACCTTTTCCTTTATGAAATACGTTTCAAAAATGCAGTTAACATGATATCATATATAATGGTCAGGTTTTTTATCTCCATATGTGTGACTATCAACATTTCTAACATCTCATTATCGACACTGATTTCATCTATACATATTCAAATAAATAGTAGATAATAAGTTTACATATTCAATAAATAACTAAATTAATAAATATATGTATAATTTGAAAAATATGTGCATGTGTTATATATGTGTGTGTGTGTGTGTGTGTGTGTACATACATTATGATTCAATTTCTTCATTTGAATTTCTTTCAATATTTTTACCATCTTCAATCATTGGTTCAATATATATTTCACTTTCTCTTTCAAAATTTTGTATCTCATCATCAATGTTTTGAGGAATATTTCTCTCTGTTTATATTGAAAAATATTTTTCTTGAATTAGTTCATCAAATAAAAATTAATCTTCACATTTTACACTAGGAAAATTTTAAATATATCAATAGATTATAATATTTACATTTACATACCTGCTTCAATTTCTAGCTGAGGTTGATTTTCCCCTTCAATATTTGAGAGTGCTTCTATCTTTCTTTTGGGAGATTGTCTCATCTCTTCTCTACGTTCCTCAGGCTCTCTTTTTCGATCATATTTTCTTGCACAATTCCTTTGATTTCCCATGATAATAGAGTATGAAGTTCAAAAAATTTCCTTCAAAAATTTAGACAATAAATCAATTAGAAAAAGCATCACAAAAGATTTAATTGAAAAAAAAAAATCATTTTAAATTTTTTGCAAAAGATACATACTCCAATCCAAAACATTAACTTTAAAAAATCAGAGAAAAAAATGTCTTATAAAAATGAAATGAAGCTCAAAACATTTACTTCAACTCAAAACACGTACTCTAAAAATTAGAAATTAAGCCCAAATCTATACTTTCAAAAAAAATGAAGAACAAAAAACATCCAAAAAAATGTATCACATACCTCCAAGAAATGTCCTCTGAATGTACATCCAAGAAAATTCCTTCAACCCAAAACGATTCTTTGCAAAATTAGACCGCCTCCAACAAATGTCTTTCAAGAAAATTCCTTAAACCCAAATCTCCAAGAAAATTCTTTGAACCCAAACCAAGACCTTTATAAAATTAGACCAAATGTGTGAAATGTGCGAAAATTATGAATGATTTCGCGGAAATTTATATTGGCACGAAAATTTTTTTGGAGGGGCTTCGCGAAATTTTCCAGCCGATGGAAAAGTAGGCAGAAGTTCGGCCAAAATTTGAAAACATTTCGGCCAAAATTTGAAAAAAAATTGGCCGAAATATTAAGGCGTGATACTTAATGACCCATTTGCGCAAAAATTAGTTCGGCCAAACTTTGTAGAAAAGTTTGGCCAAACTAACGCATCACCGATTACGCAGGTCCGAGCTCTGAATATGTTTCTACATATTTGGACTGATTAAACTCCATGAAACATTCTGAATTAATTGTCGAAACCAAGACAAGCATTTTCATAATTGAATCTTCTTTCAGGAAATATAACTTTTATGGAATTTCATAAATATTTACTAATTTTAACTAATTTTGTAATAAAACGGGTGCAAAAAATTCCCGAGGGTCATTTTGATTAAGTGAAATCAAAATTATGTATCTCTCAAAATACATTGTAAAAAAATTGAAAAAATTATGGGGCATTACATTGGTCTGTCGTCTCTAACGGGTAGCTTTTAGATTTTTATTTTATAACATATACGTTAAGAAATTTGTTGCGTCGTGAAACATACTCAAAATATGCATTTTTTTCATATTGGACCAATTCAAAAAATTCTAGTAATTATGATATGCATCCTTTGGCTTTGTAAAGATGATGAAATCGAAGTAGACTCTATCTAGATTGTTGTAACACATTTTGTTTTCTGAAAAACACAAATTTTCAAAGAATACAACATTGCGTATTAACATGACTTCTTATGAATCCTTTGATTGTTAAAAAACACACACTCAAAGAAATGCTAAGTTGACATACAAAATGTGCATAAACAAATTCCAAAAAATAAGTAATAGAAAGCTAACAAAGTTTCTTACCACTTTTATTTTTATTGCAAAATGAAATTCTAAACAAAAAAATTGTTATAGTTTGTAGAAATTTGAAGAATCCAAAAAAATGAATTTTTTTTTTCAAAAAAGGGAAAAAAGTGTAACCCAACTTCACATTTTCACCCACCAGCAAACAAGTAGACTATTGGAGGAACAACAACATCAAACAAACATACAGTTGAATACAGTACATAAGCTACAGGAAGAAATGGTGCAGGTTTGTAGTCATAACGAGCACTTGATGCAAGAGGAAGAAAAGATACTCAAGAGACTGTCAGACAACCAAAATCAGGGAATAGAACACCCAAGTGCTAATAGAGACATGTAAGAAGGGGATGAGCAACAAACAAGGGACCAAACCACTGACAGAGTGGAAAGAAGCCCATCCCAATGAAGCAACAAGAATAAAAATTATAATGAAGCAGAATCTGGCAATTTGTCAGTTCAGGAAGAAGTTAAGAAGAAAAAAGTGGAGCTTCGGAGTGAGTTTCGAATGATAAAACCACCAACATTTGATGGTGAGGTTGAGGAAGAGGCAGAGGCTTGGTTGATAAACAAGAAGACATATTTTCAGGTGTACAAGTACAAAAACAACATGAAGGTAATATTGGCCATATATTAGCTAAGAGAGAAAGCCACTCTGTGGTGGGAAGAAGTAAAGAACGTTCGTAGCATTGAGGACCAAGATGTTACTTGGGAATTTCCCCAACAATACTTTAAAGACAAGTATTTAACAAGAATGAAAAATCTAAATATTTTCATGAGTTGAAGTTGGGACAGATGTTTATGGACAAGTATATCAAAAAGTTCACCTCCTCGTTAAGATATGTTCCATACCTCCGAGATGAAAAGGCTAAGGCAAAAAGATTTCTGAGTAGCTTTCCAACACATATGAAGGAGCAAATTTATTTTTTAAATCCTAGAACCATGGACAAATCCATTCTTAAGGTATGAATGTGCTATCGGCAGTCCAAGGCAAAAGGGGAGGTTGGAAAAACTTGGCAGCCAAGGAAAGGACAGAAAAACAGCTCAAACTTCAAAGGCACCAAAAAAATAACTTTAAGAATTTTGGACGAAGTTCTGCTAGTAAGAAATTTGGCAGAAATCGTCAAATAAAGTGATGGCCAGCAGAAGAGAAGCGTACAGAGGCATCTAGCAAGCCTGAGCAAGGACAAGTAACTAAACCACCCCTAAAGTGCTGGGGGGTGTGGTGAAGCTCATTATTACAAAAATTTCCCACAACGAGAAACAAGTGAAACAATCGCAAACTTGTAGGAGGCTTCTATAGTAGGTGATGTGGCGCGGAACATTCCTCGTATCAATGCGGAGTTGGAGGATCGACAGGAAAATTATCAACCAACAATGATTTTGTTGGAAGGTAAATCACTGTCTCAATCTGTTTCTATTTTGGTAGACCCAGGTGCAATTCTAAGTTATGTCAATCCCAAAACAGTGGAAATTTGTAAGTTAAAAAGTGAGAAATTAAAAATTTCTTGGTTGGTACAGCTAGCCACAGGAGAAAAACGAAAGGTAACTGCCAAAATTCCAAACTGCACATTAGAAATTGCAAAACAACAGTTAAATGTGGACCTGAACATACTTCCATTAGGGTCCTATAATGTTTTCCTGGGCATGGATTGGCTAGAAAAACATTGGACCTTCATGGACTACAAGGAAAAGCTCATTTATTACATAATGCAAGATGGAACACGCAAGGAGATTCAGGGAATCAAGAAGCCGCTACAGTTGCGTCCAATGACAACATTCCAAATCCATAAATGTATGAGGAAGGGATGTCAGATATATTATATTCAGGTGGGGTATGTTAATTTGAAGGAAAAATCACCTATGATGGAAAAAATACGAGTGGTACAAGATTTCATGGATGTTTTTCCAGAAAATATCCCTTGATTACCACCAAGGCGAGATATTGATTTGACCATAGAATTAATTCTAGGATCATCTCTTGTGTCAAGGGATCCTTAAAAAATGAGTGTTCTAGAATTAACTGAATTAAAAATGTAGTTACAAGAACTATTGGACAAAGGTTATATTCGTCCAAGTGTGTCCCCGTGGGGAGTACCAGTGTTGTTCATTAATAAGAAGGATGGAACCATGCATATGTCCATGGACTATAGATAGCTCAACAAGTTAACAGTTAAAAATAAATATCGATTACCAAGGACTGATGATCTGTTCGATCAGGTGAAGGGGGCCACAATATTTTCGAAGATGGATTTAAGATCTGGATATCACCAGATTTGAATCAAGGATGAAGACATTTACAAGACTGCTTTCCATACCAGGTATGGGGATTATGAATTTTTGCTGTTACCCTTCGGGTTAACAAATGCACCAGCAACCTTTATGAGGTTAGTGGATGGTATATTCCATCCTTTCTTGGATAATTTTGTACTTATATTGATAAATGACATTCTAATCTATTCTAAAAACTAGGAAGAACATAAAGAACATTTAAGGTTTGTGTTGGAAATGTTAAGAAAACACCAGCTATACTCTAAGTTCAGCAAATGTGATTTCTTGAAAACAAAAATTCAGTACTTAGGTCATGTCATTTCAGCAAAAGGGATTGTTTTTGATCCAGAGAAAATCAAGACGATCATGGAATGGCGAACACCCCATAATGTGGCAGATATTCAATCCTTTATGGGATTGGCTGGGTACTATAGAATATTTATTGAAGGATTTTCTAGAATTTGCTTTCCAATCAACTCTTTGGGGAGAAAAGGAAAGGTTTTTTAGTGGACTGTTGAGTGCCAGAATAGCTTTGAGAGGTTGAAGCAGCTATTAACCACTGCACCAGTATTGAGGGTAGCTGACCCAATAAATAATTTGAAGTTTCTACAGATGCTAGTAAAGAGTGTGTTGGGATAGTTTTATCTCAATAAGGGAATGTATTAGCATATTAGTCAAGAAAGTTGAAGGAACATGAACAAAGGTACTCAGCCTATGATCTATCATTAAGAGCAGTAGTACATGTGCTCCAGGTATGGAGACACTACTTGCTCGGTAAAAATTTTGTGTTAAAAATAGATCATAACATATTGACTAGTTATTTCAAACAAGATGACTTAAACTCCAGACAACCAAGATAGAATGCCTTTCTAAGTGAGTTTGATATGGACATCCAACACGTGAAAGGTAAGGAAAACCAAGTGGCTCATGCTTTAAGTAGAAAGTTGCATTGTGTTTATGAGCTTTCCTACAATCAACTTGAAAGTAAATTCTTAGATAAAGTAAAAGAAGAAGCACCAAAAGATCCAAAATATCAATTCCTATGGCAGCATATGGAAGAGACAAGAAAGAAATTAAGTACTTCAGAATATGGAGTTAATAAAGATCAGATGGTAAAATTTAGAGGAAAGGTGTATGTACCAAACCGTGTGGACCTAAAAGAACTAATCATGGATGAATACAATCGAAGTAATTATGCGGGTCACCAAGGATGCCAGAAAATGTTAACCTATGTTAGAAAAGTATATTTATAGCCTAGTATGCGTAAAAATATTGTTGAATATTCAAATAAATGTTTGGAGTGTCAACAGGTCAAGGTGGAGCACCGACATCCCGCAGGATTGTTGCAGCCCATAGCGGTAACTGAATGGAAGTGGGAGGTCATATCCCTAGACTTCATTATGGGTTTACCACAGTCAAAGAGACACAATGACTCCATCATGGTGGTAGTTCACAGATTGAGTAAATAGACATATTTCATACCTATAAAATCTACTTACAAGACTGTACAAATAGAAGACATCTTTATGAGAGAAATTTTCAGGCTACATGGCATTCTATAGACTGTTATCTCAGACATAGATTTTAAGTTTACTTATGCATTTTGGAAAACTTTGTTTATAGGTCTAGGGACCCAAATAAAATTTAGCACTGCTTATCATCCCCAGACATATGGTCAAACAGAGTGGGTAAACCAAGTTCTGGAAGACATGCTCTGCATGTACATGATGCAACAACCAACTAAATGGAAAGACTACCTGCATCTACTTGAATTTTCTTACAACAATGGTTATCGGGAGTCCCTTAAGATGAGTCCATTCGAAGCCCTATATGGGCAGCAGTATCTAACACGCATAAATTGGAGTAGCCTTGAAACAAAACTAATGTTGGGACCAGAAATGCTGGCTAAAATGGAAATAGAAATAAGGAAGATAAGACAAAATATGAAGGTTGCACAAGATCGACAAAAGATATATGGAGATAAGAAGAGAAATTATCTGAATTCGAAGTGGGAGACCATGTGTATGTGAGGATCAAACCTAAGAGGAGTACCTTGCGGTGGACCTCTTGTGCCAAGTTGGCTCCCAGGTTATGTGGACCCTTCCAATTTTTGGAAAGGGTAGGACCTGTCGCCTATCGGTTGGCTTTACCCAGTCACATCCAAGTACACATTGTGTTTCATGTGTCTCTCTTAAAGAGATATGTGCATGATTAGAAGCACATAATTCATTGGAAGAATATACCGGTAGGATAGAATTAAAAATCTTAACAAGAAATATGATTTTTTTATGAAAATTTGACAAGGAAATTTGTTGTTTGTAGGTAGAGCCGGAGGACGAGGTTCTAGTCGACCCGCAACACATGCTTAACCGGAGGGACATTATGCTCTGGAACTGAGTCCTCACCCAAGTTAAACTGAAATGGAAGCACTTCGGCCCGACTGAGGCTACTTGGGAGGACGAAGGTTTTGTGCATGAGGCTTACCCAGAGCTCTTCTCTGAGCTAGAGTGAAACACCGAGTATGGTGTTACTTCCGCGGGGGAAGTTGTGACAACTACATTTAATATTAACTAGTTGTTAACTAGTTAAATGAAATTTTACTATTTCTTTGAAGAAAAATCTCAGACACTTAATGTCTGTGCGAAAAGTTATTTTCTTTATGGTTAATTGTGAAAAATAAAATCAGTTATGGAAATGGTTCCATAAAAAGTAAAAAGGCTAATGGTAAATGTTTTCCAAGAACTGAAAATTTGTTGGGGATAGTTTGGAATAGTTACTTGTTCCTCTGGGGATAAGAGACTCATCCTAGTGAGGAATGGGAATTCTTTTCAGAGAGGAAGGAAGAGAGTGGAAATTTTTCTTGAGCTGGTAGAGACCAGTGAGAAATATCTTAGTTTTTCTCGAATTTTCTGATATTGACTGGGCTTGGGTTCTTGAGGTCACAACAAGAAATCTACTATCAACCTATACATTTCAGTGGTGGAGCACGGGGGAAAGAGAAGGACGTCGTTGCTTCTCTTTCAGGTTGGGTGGTACATCATCAGTAGATTTTATTTACACATAAGTGTCTGGTTAATTTCAGTAGTTTATTAATTGAAACAAAATGATGAAAAATGTATGGAGTTGATTAAGTGAATTTATTGGAGGTTGCATTATGTTGGTTCTAGTAAAGAAACTGAAGATATACTTTGTTTATTGAAATCTTTGGTAAATTTATTGAATAAATTCTATTAAATTACTATGTTAAGTTATGGTAAAGCAATGATGTTTTTAGGGGAATAAAAGGCTGTAGAATTTGTGTGGGTTTGCATGTAGCAAACAGAGTAATAGTTATAAAAATATACAAGGTAAGGTAACTATACACAGAACACATTGTTCCTCCTACTTGTACTATACACAGATAAGAGGAATAGGTTGTATGGTAACCAACATATAGGAAAAGAAAAATATTTTATCTATGAAAAGTGTAAGTAATCTCATACACAATCAAAATTACATCGTTGTTCAGTAAATATTAATTGTACAAAGAAAGAGACTGAAAACTTATAACTAAGATTAAACTTGTCTATGGAAAGACAGTTTAGTGTAATCTTATTAGAGATTCAGGTACCTTCCAGTAACCCGTCAATTTTGAAACATAGAGCAATACATAAAACATATCTGTACATATATTTAAGACAACAACCAGAACGAAAGTATAAATTCAAACCCTATGTCTAACAGTATAGTGTTTACAACCGATGTATACGGAGTAGAATATATAACCATTATAACAACACAATTCAAGAAGGAAATACAGTAAAACAAAGCTCTTTCTTCAAGTATATAGACAAAAACACTCAATTGTTCTCAGTGCTATCTTCTATAAACTCATGCAAGGAAATAGGAAAACCCTTTTTCTTTAGAAGCTAAACACCAGAGGGAGATCCTCTATAATATTATAAAAATTTGATTATAAACCTTTTTGTGAAAAAACCACAGACAACAGGCTATCGAGCCCTCTAAGTGCTCTTTTCCTAGTTATTACAGAACCAAGAAAAGCTAATACCGTAAGCTGAGCTATGAAGCAAGCCATTTGGAAGGAGAACTCCACGGAAATACCTGGATAGCGGCAGCAAAATTGGCTAGTGGGAGACCGAAAGAGAAATTCAATTGCTTAACCCCAGAAACTTGGAGGAAAGGTACCTGCAGAATACCCATCATATATATTTGCAATTTTTAGAACTAATAGGGAAGGAGGGATAAAACTTTAATTCGAAAAGTGGGAAAAAAATCTAGGAAAAAGAGTATACCTGGTGTCACCGGAGCTATTCCATTGCTAGAGAACGTTGACCTATATAGAATCAACATAACTCTTCAGCGTTGGCAGGTGACAAAAGTTTATAATTTTAGAAAATTAAGAAGAAAAGAACAAAATGAAAAGGGTAGTTACAAGAAAAATTTTACTAGGTACCTTCTAGTGATTAGAGTCTCAGATAGAGGACCGAATTGTTGGATTGTGGACGCGCCATGAAGACAACGCGAACCGTAATCACCTCTCCGTAGTGTTACGAACACCAGTTATACTCACTTGAACAAGATAAGCACCCTTACTACGTGCTATTCACCGAAAAACTGAACAATGCTGAAAAGTTGTGAGTTATGTAAACTCAGAAGTTATACAGCAGAGATTAAGCAAAGATATTTTGAAAAAGTAAACTCAGAAACTCACCTAATCATAATAGCCAAAATTATGAACCTATACACAGCAGAGCTGACCCTCAGAGAACACAATCACACAGTTGCAGAGAAGACGAAATGAGGTCAAAGAAGGGAGCCGAGCTGAATGAGGTATTCCTTTAGGGTTTGAAGAGTTAACATGTGTTTCCCACCATAGAGGTTGACTACATATCTCCAAAAAGTTGAGCAGCAAGGATTAAGGCAGGTTGCCTTGGATCCCGCTCCAAAACCATGGATACACGCCGTATGTTGAGGCCAGTACCAAGCCGGTCCGAGGGCATTAAATTAACCATAACGTACCAACCTCCAGATTCGTGTATTCTCATTTTCCCTAGCCACGGATTATTAAATGCAAAGATACGATAATTGAAATGTATTAAAGTGAAAATAAAGACTATTGCGAATAAACCTTGACGATTTATATAATCTTGCAAACTATAGCTAAAGTGTATTGAGTGATAATATTTTGTTTATGCAAGCAATGGAGTTCAACATTCAATTTAAATCAACAACCCATAAGTTGAAATAAAACATTAGTTATAAAATAAATAGTTATGGTAAGAACATATTTGTAAAGCTTCAATTTTTATGGTAAGTAAAAGAGTTTATTTATATGTGTAGTAAAAGAAAAAAAAAATATAGTATGAGTGTCACAAAATTAATTTGATATATAATATATTAAAATTGTATATTAAGAAATATTATGTTGGGACACTCGTTATATGATTAATATTTGATTATCGGTTAGACATTAGACTAGCCCATGTGTGAATTGGAAAAATGATCATCATGTTATAGTGAATGTATTTCTATTGCAGTTTTGGAATTTCATTTATAAGAGTGGTGTCACATTTTCTTTTACTATTTTGATCAATCAAAACTGAATTGGTTGATTAGTGAATTATCTCACTGATTATAATGTGAGATTGATCAAAATTGAATTGGTTGTTTAGTGAATTAGCTCATTGATTATAATGTTATATCTATGTTATTTGATTATAATGTTAGATCTATGTTATTTACCAATAGAGTGTTATTAGTGTTTTAGTTAAAATCTAAATTAATTTTATTGATAGGTAGAAATAAAAATATAAGAAAAAAATAAAGACAAAATTATAAAAGAAAATAATGATAACAATCACATGTTTATGTATCAGATATAGATCATGTAGACAATGATTTATTAAGGACAATAGATCTATTATAGTATCTTATGGTTCCAAAATATATACAAACACATTTCTGGGTGCAAATGCCATCTGCAATGCACTAAGGAAAATACCTCTGCAAGTGTCAACAATTCATTAATAAGAAGGATGATTTAGTTTAAAAATTTTCATTTTTGCTTTTATAATTTAATATATTTTGTTTTCAGAATTGTGTAGATTTAACATGATCAAATTTATTTAGGTCTAAATTTATTTTTTTAGTAAAAAAACAATATGTATTTTTTTATTATTTAAAGTGTATTTTTTAATGTTATGGTAATTAGATAACAAATTAATTTAAAATAATTTTTTTGTTATTAATGTAATTTTAGATAAATTTTATTATTAATTCATATTAAAATATTATATTAATAATTCACATTGGATATTTAAGTACAATATTTTTTTTACATTTTTATATCACATATTAAAATATTTTGAAAAACTATAATGTTTAAACATCTTACTCACATATGTTTTTACTCTTAATTACATTATATGACATGTTATATCAACAACCAATTTTTTTGGAGAATATTTTATTTTTATTTTTATTTTAAGAAAAACATATGTCAACACTAAATCAAAGATGAACATACTTACAAATAACCTTCAACTATGTTGTAAAATAAATCTATCCATTTTTTATTATTTTCATATTTAAAAATATTATTAATAAAATAAAATAATATTTATTAATAATATTTATTTAAATAATATCCCTTTAGTAAACCATTTTAATTAAAAAATTGTCTTAGTATTTAAAATAAATAATATAATTTTTTTAAATTATTTTACTAACTAAACCCTATTGTAATTGATTACTTTTAGCATTTTAAAATCTTGCACAAACTCTTCTAACTATTTTGATCATAATCATAATTTATTTCCCCCTTTTTAAAGATTCGACAATTATTGTGACAAATATAATAATTCACTATTGGAATGGAGAGAAAGGTATAGTTGTTTCATTTCCATTTTGTCAACGCGGCGTATGGAATACGTTATAATTATTGGATATAATATTTTTGTAATTTTATTATTGAATTGTTAATATTTAAAGATAGTAATTTTATATAAGATATACCAAAATTTTATATTGAAAAAATGTTATTCTTGTCATCAATATAAAAGGTAATATTTTAATTACAGATCAAGTTCAGGGAGGGTACAGAAAAATAAGAAGGGTTTGAAGATCTCGAGAACATTACTTTGTGCTTCAATGAGAGAATAGGCAGCCGAATGAGGAGCTCTAGGTTAAGTTCTAGATTTTCCACTAGAAGATGACAAAGATGGAGAACCTTAAGATATTAAGAAGATAGTTTCATCGAATATAAATAATTTCATTGATATTGTGTTATGTTGGGACAAAAGCTTGTACATATATTTTTCTTGCATCATATAAGTCTATAGATTGTAGAATAATAATTTAATGTAATTAATCCAAGGAACTAAATTTCCAAATAATGGACCTTATGATATACTAAAAAAGGTTGCAGATAATATGATAGACTTAGTACCGTTATACATTCACATTACTCATTGTTGAATGTAGAAAATTTTAAAGACTGTGAATCTTTCATGTTGGGTTAGGAAGAGGAACAAGACTTATTTTCTATAGAAGGCTAAATGCTACTACCACTAGAAGATAGAGGAAAATTTCCTCACTTCATTAGAAAAATATTTTGGTTATCCAAATCATTCAAAACTTTAGGGATATTATCTAGATTTTATCACTTTATTATTTCTATCCATATTTATTATTTTGGAGTAGAAGAATTACAGGAATCAGCTCATAGGACCATTTTTAACATTGGATCCAATTTTGGAAAATTAAGGTTTTAAAAATTTCAGAGGTATTTTAATCCATTTCATAAATTTTGCATGGTGAAAAAACTCTATTTCGCATCTTGGTTTCTTTTTTCAGTTGGATACCTTTCAATCAATGCTAGAAATACCTAAAATAGAGCTCGCATACAAAATTTATCCTTCTGGGTAGTTGGTCTTCCTATTGTTTCCACCATGATTGAAGAGGATGTAATGTCAACCCCATTATTAGTGGAAAAGGGGCTAGCCATGTGACCATGATGAAAAATACTCTATAATATTCAAGTCATAACTCATATTCAGGGTTGAAAGGGTTTGATACTATTATAGTTCATTTTGTTCCATAGTTGACTAGAGTAGCTTAAAGTGGATGAAGAGAGGGAAAAAAATATATTGTTTGTGTTTTGTAGTATCCCACGAGCCACTGGTCTAACTCCGTGGCATTTTGACATTTTTCTATTCAGATAAGTAGTAAGAGGATTATCCTCACCTTCTAGTCCAGTTTTTTTCCAAAACGGTTTCCCAAATCATATCTTGGTTCATATAGTTCCTGAGTGATTATATTTATTTTTTCTTTATTTCCCACATTTTTACATTTTACATGAATAAGAAAAACATATTATCTTAATAATACAAATATATAAGAAAACAATAACCCTCATAGTATGGATTTGGTATTTCAATAAAGTTTTATCTAGTTGATTTTGATGAACTCTCTAGTGGAATATCCATAGTATTTTATAGATCATATTGGTATGAGATTAGGCCTCTTTTAGTATTTTTTCGGAAGTTGCAATGGATAATTATTGTTTTAAGAAGAAATTTGTAAAACCTTATCCATGTCCAATAAATCTATTAATTACCCTGACAACTCGATAGAGGAGAGGCTCCCAAGGTTGGAAGACCATGTAACAAAAAATAGCCACAATATCTCCTTAATATGGTAGAGAAAAACATTAGAATCAAATAATATGGAGGTTCGAACAAAGAGGTGAAATGAGGGGGAAAATTCACGATCAAGAAGAACTAGACAAGGAGTCTATGAAATAACCTAAAAGAAAATAAGCTAGTTCAAGTGTCATGAAAAATTTAGAGTCTGTGTGCAAAATGGAAGCGAGGGAGATAAAGCCATATCAAGGTGATATTGATGCTTAAAAATTGAATCACTATTTGTAGCAATTAGAATTTTATTTTAGTATTCATCACATAGAGGAATAATAGAAAATATATTTCATTTGAAATGAGAGTAGTGTGTCGTGACTTGGTCAGAAATCTATATGAAAAATATGAGGCTAGACAGGAATACTCCAATGACCAAGAGAGGGGACTTAAAAACTCTCATAAATCCTCCTTTCTATCATGTTAGGTATTTGGAGAATGAATGGATTTAATGGCATTACTTTAGGCAAGAACATTAGTAAGGTGTATAATAATACACCACAAAATTTACAAAGATGAAACAATGTTGGGTATCTCTCCTAAGATCCCAAAAGTACTCCTCAAATATATGGGGGGTCTACATAGCCATTTGCAGAAGAAAGTTTTTTTTTTCATACCCAATAAAATGGATGGGGCTTTTGTAGAAGCATAATTCCTATAAAACAAAGGCCAAAATAAAACGCAATCGAGTGGGTCAAAGAAAAAGGAACTCTAAGAAACGTCTCAAGAAGGGAAGAATAAATCGAAATATGGTAGTGAAAAAAAATGTTCAACCACATCACAACAATTCAAAGATCTCAACAAATAATATATAACCACTATAACATTTATGGATATATAGGGGAGAAGTGTTCCCTAGCATGGAAAATTTTCAGGATGTAAATTCTTGAAGTTTAAAAACATTGGTGAATCTCACTAGTCCCTAATATGGAAACTATAAAATGTTTATTGATGTATTTGTAAAATTATTCAAATTTATAATGAGTTATATAGACTCTATATAATGTTGGTGATTTTTAAAGTAAAATAATTTTATATTGCAAAATTTGGGCGAATAGCTTTTATAAAAAATGGAAATTGAAGAATTTATTTTTTGGAAAAATTACAGATTTTTACGAATATTAGCTCCTAAAATTTTCCATGTTGGAAACTACTTCTAGTATTTAATGTGGAGAACCAAAAGGAAGAACAATAATTAAAAATAAATAAATCATGGCCACAAAATTGTGTAACTGGGTGGAATGTAGCTTTGACATGGATGATAATATTTTCTACACATCGATGTAGAATAGGGTGATCCTAAGCATACTTCAAAAATACTAAGAAAAATATATGAATATATAATGTTCTTCAATATAAAGATATAGGTTAAGAAAATGAAAATTGATATTGTGTTAAAAATAGGATCACAATCAAATATCACTGTAGTAGAGCTAGTCAATAAATTAGGATTGGAGGTACATGGCCATCAAAACCCATATCCATTGGGATGTGTAAATAAAGATGTATAAATAAAGATAACCAATAGTGCAAAATCTAATTTCCTATTAGTGCTAATTTTTTTGATAAAGTAAAGATAGATGCAGTTCCACTTGATATATGTGGAGTGGTGTTTGGAAGTCCATATATGTACATGAGGGATACAATATTCAAGAAGATATACAACTAGTGTGTCGTCATTAAGAATAAAAAATCCCTCACGATCAATTCACAGAAGGGAAAGTCTAAAATATCGCTAGTAAGTGTCAACCAAGCCAAGAAATTTACCAAATTCTGGGAAAAGATATGTTCTATTACTTTTAAAGGAAAATAAATCTATGAAATATTAAATGAGAGAAAAATCATTCCTAGAGGGATATAGTAACGAAACATAACAACAAATGGAATATTTTATGTATGCATATTGGGGTGTGTTCTAGGATCCCAAAGCGATACCTCCTGTGAGGGAAGTGGAGCATGAGATCCAATTATTTCCATACTCTCCAGTTTCAAATTTTGGGTTGTATAAAAACATTTTAATTAAAGAAAATGTCGTGATGAAATAGTTTCATAAGTTTCCAGAGAAAGGTTTCATTCAACAAAGTGCCAAACCATGTGGGTTACCCATCGTTTGTTTCTAATAACGATGTGAATTGGCATTGATTATAACAAGTTGAATAAATTAACACTAAAAAAAGTACCCCTTGCCAAGGATATATGATTTATTAGACCATTTTAAACAAGAAATACTTCACCAAGTTGGGCTTAAGATCAAGGTATCACCAGGTTCAACTCCAATAAGAAGATACCTAGAAGACCTCCTTCAAAACTACACAAGAGTTTCATTATTGTTTACTTACTTTGTTTTTCCTACCTAATGCACTAGCTATATTCATGATATTAATGGATGATGCATTACACCCTTTTATAGATTCATTTGTATTTTATTTCGATGTTTTATTGGAATACAAAGCTACCTAGGAGAAAAGCTACCTAGGAGCACATGCTAGAGATATTGAAGCCTCAACTAATATAAAATATCAATAATTGTGATTTTTCATAGCAATATTTCGTGTATTTAGGATATGTGATAATCAAAAGAGAGCTAAAGAACGATACTACCAATATGGAGGGAACCATGAAATGTTCGAATCCTACCAATGTTTCTAAGTTCAAGAGTTTCATTGAGATAACATAGTACTTGAAAAAATCCATATTATCGTTTTCATTAGTAATAGCACTAC
Organism: Pinus albicaulis; assembly: GCA_034641835.2. Taxonomy (NCBI): domain Eukaryota; kingdom Viridiplantae; phylum Streptophyta; class Pinopsida; order Pinales; family Pinaceae; genus Pinus; species Pinus albicaulis. The sequence continues at coordinate 1,338,676,527 of CM076582.1, read as the reverse complement.
TCTACAATGAACATAATCAAATAAAGTGATAATAGTTTCCAGTGGGGAAAGGATCAATGAAAAGAAATTCAGGAGTTACAAAAAAAATAGTCCAGCATTGATTCTTGCATTACATTACTAGATACAACATTTTTAAATGGAGATAGATGTTGATGTAGGAAGGAGCATCAATATGCTACTATTCTAACATATTTCATGGGGTTTTTCTTAACTACCCTGTCTATGACAGGGATATTTATTATTTAGCATAATATGTAAAAAACTGGAAGCATTAGTTTATGGGAAAGGAGGTAGTAATCCGCACATAAAAATAGTCATTATATTAGTTTCATATCTAGTGTAAGTTAGAGTAGATAGGGCATTACAAGTGGCTGGGATTTCTACAATAATTTCATTAAGATATTAGGTACAAGAAATGAAACACTAATAAGTTGGTTGAAATGCTTTCAAGGCCACCCACATAAAGGATCACATATTTAGGATCCTGGATAGATTAATATATAAGTTGGACACATTATGTGTTCTTAAAGGTGGTCAATTGTAGATAATTAGAGAAGCTTACAGCTATCAGGTTGTAGGGAATTTTGGTGTAGAGAAAATATTTTCCAACTTGAATAGGTATATGTATTAATTGAGGATGCAAGAGTATGTAGCTAGGTTCACAAGAGGATGTATGTCATGATGCGCTAGCAAGCCTAGTAATAGGAAATATGATCTACTCCATCCCTTACCTATACCCACCATCTATGGGAGGTTTACCAACACGCAAGAACGAACATGAATAATTATTCATGATATTTCACAAGTTCAACAAGATATGCATGATAATGTTGTTTTAAAATACCATCAATGTGCAAAAGGTAGTAAAATTGTTCTTTGTAGAGGTGTGCGTGCACCTTGAAATCCCAAGGAGCATAATTTTAAGTGGGGCACAAGATCTGTTAGTGCATTTTGGACTAGAATATGGGAGAATATGGACACAAAGTTGAAGTGGTCTACAAAATTCCATCTATATACATGTATTCAACAAGACATTGGTGTTTCTTTTAAGTACTCACAATCAAAAGAATTTGAAGATTTGGGATGAAAACATGATATATATTTAACGCTATTATCATATATTAGCATACTTCTTCAAGTAAGTCAACATTCAAAGCTCATTTTGGATACTTTCGAGCTTCAACTTTGCATATTGTAGATGGATAACAAGGAGGTGTGAGGCCTAATATTACAAGGGATGCATTAAGGGAAGAAAAAATTGTTAAGGAGACTAGGAAGATACATATATAGGTATAGGAGATGGTGCAAAAGTCATGGGAAAAATAAAACACCAATAATGATCAACGTAGATTAGAAAATTCATTTAGAGTGGGAGATAGAGTATGGTTACAGTTGAGTAAAGACATGCTATAAGGACTTGGCTAAAAAATCAAGGCTCTGCAGTATGGTCATTTGGAGACATTAGAAAGGGTAGGATATCACACCTATAAACTAAATCTACCCCCATACATGCACATTTACCTAGTGGTGAATGTAGAAAATCCAAAACTCTATAAGGCATCCATGTTAGATTGGGAACATGAAAAGGTACTACCTTTTATGGAGGATTAAGGACTAGATGCACAAGTAGGGTTGATAGAGGATATAGTTTTGTAGAATATGTCTAGAACTTTAATAAAGAGGAAACATGAACTTTAGAATATTTGGTTTTAAGGAAAAATTCCATAATTCGTATTTGGCAACATGAGTTGAATTTAGATTGTGTCTAGATTGGGTTGGGGTAGAGGAAAAAAAATCACTTGATTTAGTAAAATATTTTGGGAACCAAAAGCCTCCCAAAATGGTTATTTATGATTTTAATTGGATAATTATAATATTTTTCATCCACCTTGATTCTCTCAAAGTAAAAAAATTGGAGGAAAAGGTCACAAGGCCATTTTTACCGGCGTGTCTCAATTTCGCAAATTGGGATTTTTAATTTTCCAAAGGTAGCTTGAGGCATTTATTGAAGAATTTTGGGTTCCAAAAACCGTTTCTTATGCTATAAATATTGGTATTATTCTACTCACACACCTTTCCAATGACAAAAGAAAGACCAATAAGTTGACCCTTCTATTTTTTCTACGATGATTTGGAGGATGCCACATCATTCCCACTACTTAGGGAAAATGGGCTAACCATGTGACAATGATGAAGAAGACTCTAGAATGGTTGACTTGTAACTCATATTGAGCATTTAATGGGTTAAATTCAACCCCTAGTTGAGTAACGAGTTGTGTTATAACTCGCCACGAGAAGGAAAAGTGGTCCAATGTTATTTTAGTTATTTTTTTCATAGTTGAGAAAAGTAACTGAGAGTGGATATAGAGAGGGAATAATAGATATTGTTTTTTATTTGTAGCATCCCCAAGCCACAGACCTCAGTCATCTGTGTTTGCACTATTTCTCATTCAAAGAAAGAGAGAACAGAACAACTTCACCATCTAGCTCAGATATGTGTTAATGGAGTTTCCCAAATAATATATTTGTGTTTGATGGTTTGTGAGTGATTGTTTAAAACCTTATTTAGTTTAGAATTTTTTTTATATTTACATGCATAAGAAGAACATATTAACTTAATAATCTAGAAATCTATGGAAAAATTAACCATGAAAGTATAAATTTTGGATTTGAGTAAAATTTTATCATATATATTGTGACGAATTATCTAATAAAATATCCATGAGAGTTTAGGGATCATGCAACTATTCTAAAGAAAAAGATCTTTGCATTCGATTGAGAATCAAAATCACAATTAAATTCCACAAAGTATTTATATTGATGAAATGAGTGAACAATAAATTCCTCAATTAGTAATCATAAGATCCCTTTAACCCTTCATAAATGAGAATGAAATTATTTAATATAAAAATAAAACTAAAATATAAATTACAAATTACAAATCATTCCATATAACTCGGAGATCACTTTTACAATAACCAATATTTCATACTTCCGAGTATTAAAATTCAATATAAAATTATATCTTTAGGAATTTCAAAGTGGCATGACATCTTAATAAATATATAAACTCTTCCTAATAAGCATTAAAACTCAATATAAAATTATATCCTTATAAATTTCAAAGTGGTATAATATCTTAATAAATATATAAACTTAAACTTAGTAGTTGTTGAGTGATATTGATATTTTTTCTAACTTCCTATATGACTAATGACGTGTTTAACTTGGCTTTCCTGGCATATACTTTAACGCACATGCTTACAATTTCCAATGTCAAATATCATATTTAAAGGCATTGATATTACAATCATTCTAAACATGCTTAAGAGGCTTTTTATGTACTTGATCTTGAGTAGCCAAAAATGTATGACCAAGAAAATGCTGGAATTTCTTTTCTTTTCCCTTTTGGGCGTATTTGAAAAGTAGAATTGTGAGTAGTTTATAAATCATATTCTACTAAGCTTTTACTTGTTGTTTAAAAATTTATTCTATATGTTTTTAGCAATATCAAAATATTATTTAAGTTGAGATTATGATTTGTTATGGTTTAAAACATATTTTGAATTATATAAGTAAATTCATTGTAACGATTTTTTTTTTGAAACACATCAGTTTTATATATTAAAAAATTAAATTGAAGTAATGAAATTTCTTTGAGCACTTAAGTTTTATAGATTAAAGACTTAAATTAAAGTTTTAAAAAAATTATATTAGATTTTAGTTAAAATTAATTAGAAAAAATACTCAAAAATTAAAATTAACCAAAAAATACTAAAAAAAAATCATTTTATTATTAATTAAAATACACATTTATACACATTTTTTTTCAATTGGAATAATAATTTAAATAAAAATAAAAATAAAAATTAATTATATCATTTGACAAGAAAACAAAAAAAACATATCATCACAATATGGAGTCAAGTTCTCACAATATGGATTCAAGTTTTTTAATAACCTAAACTTTTGATTAAAATAATATCCATTTTAAAATTCAATATTAAAATTCAATTACACAATTCTCAGTAAATATACATGTCATAAAAGGAAATGTTTAATTAATGTTTCTATTATTAAAATTTTGTGATTTTAGATAAATTTAGTTTAAAAAAATAATAGTAATTATGAATTTAAAAAAATGATAGTAATTATGAATTTTTAAAAGGAAAAATAAAAGTATTTTTGTAATTGTATTTTGACTTTTTTTCTCATAAATTTTTTAGGTATGGAAATATGTTTGATTATATTTTGCAATTATATATATATATATATATATATATATAAATATATATATATATATATGAATTTATTAAGAAATAAAATGGTTGGTATTTGGTTAACTTAACGTTTTTTTAATGATCTAAATTTTAAATTAAAATAATACCGATTCTAAAATTCAATATTAAAATTCAATTACACAATTCTCAATAAATATAGATGTCATAAAAAAACATGTAATTGTGAATTTTTAAAAGGAAAAATAAAACTAATTCTGTATTTTGACTGTTTTTTCATAAATTTGTTTATATATATATATATATATATATATATATATATATATATTATATGAATTTATTAAGAAAATAAAACTCTAACAATGAAAATAATAAATTTTAACAATTTCATAAAATTGTTGGTATTTGATTAAGTACTGTTTTTTTTTTTTAATTTATGGAAACAGGTTAGTCCAAGAACCAAAATCATCTCATAGAAATGAAGATTTGATAGTGAATTTAATTTTTAAAAGCACTCTAAAATGTAAAAGTCACTGGTTCTAAATTCTATAAGGAAACATCCAAAGATACTAAAAAGTAGTGTTGCCATGCCTAATAAATTTTGATTACTTAGATATATAACTGTGAGACTCGTGTCAAAACTTACCCCAACTCATAAGCCGAAAAAATAGGAATAACGATATTTTAGCATTATTATCCGAGCAAAATAATAAAGATATTTTAACATTATCATCCAGATAACCAGTTAAATATGGAGGTCCTGCAAAGCGCTGATAGTGGAACACAGTCCCTACTTTGTGGCGGACAAGAAGCATTAAATCGTCAATAATTGCTGTTCAAATGATAATAGATGACCTATCATTGCCCTATTAATCGTCAATAATTGCTGTTCATTATCATTATGATTATGATAATGATAATGATATTGGGTCACACGGCGGAGAGTGGAATATAACTACTCCTTCGTGGCGGACAAGAAGCATATAACCATACACAAATCCTCGTCAGCTTCACTTTACACTTTCGTGGAAAATTAAATATTTTGATGTAGCATCAATAAATTATCTTAATAGTTTTTTTATTATTTTGGTATTTAAAATTATTATTAATATTAAAAAAATGGTAAATATGATTAATTTTTTTTTAAATAATGTGTTTTTTTTATTATTTGATAATTTTAATAATTAATCTAAAAAACTAATTTCGCACTTACTGATTTTTTCACCATGGATTCCCTTCACAAAGTACACTCTCACTTTCTATTGTTTTTATAATGTTATTCTTTGGTTTATTTTATTTTAAAGATATTGTAATGAAAATTAGTAAAAAATTAGAAAAAATTAGAAATATATTATTTAATATAAAATATATGTTAAATAAATGATAGAGATTTAATTTTTATGAGATATTTAAGAATTTTCTTAGTAGTTATAACATATCAAAAATTAAGATGTATATCAAAAATATTTATATATTTTTTGTCTTTTGATTAATTAAACAAAGGTGATTTGAACATTTATGGTTTTTTCAGCATGTGGTATAGGTAAGCCATGATGCTATTGGACCATGTATTGTCCCAAAGCATATTTGGTAGTGAAGAAACTCTTAAAAAATAGTGGTAATTTTTTATGGTTAAGAAACTTTATACATGTTTTCTTAAATGTATATATGTTTCAGTTATATATCAATTTTTTCATAATAATAATAATTTAGCTCATATTTATGATTTTTGAAAAGGTATAAGCAATGTGAGACGTATGACTTGTTTTATATAGTTGTGCTAGTAATGACAACATTCCCACTTTACTATGCATATTCTTAACTTCTATATGTGGATTTGCTATAATACGATGGATGAATACCATGGATTGATCTAATATATAATAATATGGATTACGAATGTGAGATGCACAAAATAACCATAACTCATTTCATATGACATTTTTTTAGATAAACCATTTGAATTAAAAAGTCATAAAAACATAACTACTTTTAAGATAAATCTCAACCTTTAATCCGAGACTATTATTATGAATAATCTAAAATATTCAATAGAGGATAAGTTCCCATCATCTACATTAAATTAAAATTTTAAAAGTTTAATTTCAACTTAATTTCAAAATAGATATATATATTGATATAATTAACTTTTTTATAATTAATAATAATAAATATGTTGTGTAAGTACTTTATAATTATTAACAATAATAAAAATTTAAAATAAAATTATAATTTAATTAATTTATATAATTTTTTAATATCGACAATATCAAAAGTGTTATATTAATACTATATCTAACCATCACTATATGTAACAATAATTTATTTTATATAATGAAGCTTCTATGTATAAGAAAAATTAGGTCAGTTTAAGTTAAATGAATCTAACTATTCTATTTAACCTATGTTGCACGAGTTTCTGGAATGAGGGAACTTTGGGAACTTGGGTACGAGTGTCCAGAATGGCTAGAAATTTCTCAGAAATTTACAGGAAACGGTTGATTGGGAGCAGCAATATTATATAATAAAAATTTAAAAATATAAACAAAAAAGTAAATACAAAATATAATTTTTTTATATTTTTATCCTCAGGGTTTTGGATATATCGCGATGAGGAGCTCTCTTAAAGAACTCCTTCATGTGAAGTTACCTGTTCAATTCTCCACAGCAATAAAAGATATATTGGACATATGATATAATCTTGTCAAGCTTAAAAAAATCATATATTTTGTAGAAATTTTTAAATATAAAAAATATTAAAATATCATCATTAAATTAATTTTAAAAAACATTATACTTTTAGTTTTGATATCTAAAACAAAAACCATCACCTACTCTGCCTGCTTTTATTGAACAAAATTCCCAACTTAAAAGTAGAACTATAACTTAAACAGTATAACTTAACGTATTTCCAACAAAATTCAAGACTAGATTTTAATTTAAATGCTACCATAATGTATTTATCACCATAATTGATTTATTGGCCCAATATGAATTAAATTTGGCTGCACATTGACACTGGCGTACACATCCAATCGATCCATAAAGTGGCATGGCCTCATTTTGATGCAAGCATGTATTACATCCCTCAACATTTTCACGCTGCCTCGTCTCTTGAAAGCACATCGATGGCATGGACTAAGTACTCTCATTTTACATTCACTCAAAACTTTCTTTACGAGATGCAGCACGCTGCACTGTGCTTTATCGACTCCCACAGCTCGAAACGCTAAAAAAACAGCTCCCACGTTTCCGAATTAGTGTCTTTCACGTGCCAGAAACTTGCCCTCGCTCCTCTCACCGTTTCCTGGGAAAGCGAAACGTTTCACTGTCGTTCCGAAGCTCCCCGGAACGCAGGAACTGCCAGATCGAGTTTCCTATATGTCGGGAGCGGTTCCCGTGTAACTAAGTATTTAACTGATTTTCTAATTATTTTTTCTTATAGTAAAAATGTATAAAATAAAAAAATACATCTGATGACAATGTCAATTCTAAAAAAATAAAACATATTCCTATCATGTAGTTTTTATTCCTTCAATTAAGAAATTACTTTAAATATTTGAAATGTTTGTATAGTATTACATTATTCTGATGGGGATGAAGCAATACTATTTCAATACATGGATTTATAATATTATAAGTGGTGTTGGACTAAGTATTCATAATTTCTCGCGAAAAGATTTTCCATATGTCATATAAACTAATTCTCTCTCCCCGAAAAGAATGAATCGTTTTCCATTTGATATATAAACTAATTCTTATGTCACACTTCAATTTTAATCCATAATTAAATTAATTAAATAAATATTTTAATTTTTAATTATATATATATATATCTTTAATCAAATGAAAATGAAATTAAAAAAATGAAAAATTAATGTATAAATAGATATTATAATTTTATCCAAAAATGTTTTTTACAATATATAAGCGGCTTATTAGCCGGATTAATATGTATGTGGTTTGAATTTAACTAAAAAAATAAAATCAATTGGATATAATTAATAGAGTTTATAGACAACAGTGTAAAAGTTTTGAGGTCTAGGAGCATGTCGCTCAGAAATTTTATTTTAATTTAATAGATATAGGGGGTCTTGTATTTTTATGAAATCGAAATGATTTTTTTGGAGTTGAGTGATTTTAATATTTTAAAATAGGATTAAATATTGAGAGGATTTTTGTAAATGTTCTTGAAAGAGAATATGGGAGATTGAGAATTAATTGAAAATCCTAAATTAGAATTGGTTCATGAATCTGGGGATTTATGAAAATCCTTAGGGATAATAGAGGATATTTAGGAATTGATTGAGAATATAGTGGATCTAAACTAAAATTGAATTTAGAATCCAATTGTATATATATGGTAAGCCTCAAGGGAATAATGGGGAGAAGAGAGATTCAGAATTTAGAAAAGTGGGTTTTTGGATTGAAAGTCCACGAGCATTAGGAGGAAAGTGGCGAGTGATTTGAATATCAGCCAGAAAAGAAAACCTGTGTAAATATTTGTTTCTATATACCCGATTTCCCAATTATAAATAGCGAATGAATCTGAGGGTTTGCATGAACAAAGTATTTGAATGTTGTGCATTGTTATAATGATTTATATGAGAATTAGTGTTTTTGCATAACACATGTATGCAAATTGAATCCGGCAAAAGCAATTCAGAAGACATACAAGTAACCATCGATCACATAATGGATCAATGGTGACAATGGAACCATGTGCAGAAAGGTATGGATATTGGGTTTAAAATCCAATTGAACAGTGAAATTCTGGAAAGAACGACAGAGATGAATTCAGAAGATTGTGTGATTTTAAAAGCGCCAACATTCATGTTATAATTTGAATTCTAAAAGGATGTTGTGTGTCAAAGATTGTCCATCGATTCCAAAAACTGGATCGATGCCACTAAAAGGAATTTGGCATAAAATTGTATGTTCAATAAACATTTCATAGAGTTGTGAAAACCAGAGTAAGGTTAGATGGTATTTAATATCAACACAGAAAATTATGTCTCTGTCATAATGGTTATGAATGTATTTTGTGGTCTTGTCTAGATATAACATTATTTTCTGCGGAAATGCTAATGACAGTTACAATTGAAGTTTTATGCAACTATTGAATGTTCCACGCATATTTTTACAGTAAATCATGATTTCAATTCTTCAGCACTCTCAAGTCCGAATTATAATATATTTAGCTATACTCAGAAGCATTCTAATCTTCATGTAGAATGATTGCATAGGATCTTTGGCATAGAGAGATTGTGTTGATAATTTGGGAAGAATTAACCACTGTATGTCTGCCTTGTCTTTCAGAAAAGAATCCGATTAAAGAAGAATGCGATGAAATGGAGCTATAGTTGTGCATTGAGGCAAGGCAGAAATCGTGGTTCAGTAAATTAACAAGTAAAACCGTGAAGTTGATGGCATAGTGAATGGAGAAGTGGTTTTGAAAACCACTAGAAGGCTTTCGCACTGATTTGAGAGTGAAAGTGGTAAATCCTTATGGGAACGCGATAGCGTCTATGTGAGACACGTAGCTTTGACTTGAAAGTCAAAACCGGCTATTTCATGTGATTAAGGAAATGTTAAATGTCAAGCAGATTGATATGCGATACAATGAGGACCCCCGGATCAAGAATGGGATCGATAGTGATTATTTGGTCACGAGTGTGGCAATTAATAAAAATGTTGGATGGATGAGTGATATCCGTTGGATTCAAATTAAGTTGAATCAACGGTAGAGATAATTTTGAATTACCATTAGCATTCATGCTAAGTAATAGTAATGGAGTATGGTTTTAGAAATGGATAAGTAAATTAAGGGCTTCTTCTTATTAATAAATCAAAAGAGATAACCTTAGATAAAGGGGTTTAATTAAATAAAGGAAAATGTCGTATGATTATAAGTTGAGATTCAAAAACAATTTTAAATACATAATGTGGGTGCTTTATTATAGTTTAATTGAATTGATGTTGAAAGTCAATTACCTTCCGCATAAGGAACCAACATAGTTTGGGATAGTCGCTTTTTTAGATTCATGAAAGGATAATAATTTTCATTTATTATGCATATTGTGGGTGTAGCATAATTTGGTTGCATTATTTTGGTATCAGAGCTGGAAAAGATCTTTTGAAGAATAATTTTTTAATTTGTAAGAATGCATGCATGAAAAAGGAAATAAGGAAAGTTCAGGTTTTAAATTTGATTGACAACAACTATAGATTGGACAAATATGTAGTGAAAGCATGATCATGAGGAAATTCAGATTTGCAAAATCTGGGTTAAAAAGAAAATTTGCTTTGAAGATTTACAAAGTTATGTTTTGAAAGATGTATAAATAGGAACGATGGTGATGACAGAAAGGAAAAGGAACATATTTGAATCTAACAGAGAGCATGTCGTGAGCAGAATATTGGAAGAATTTTCAGAAGCAAGTACAATGAGTGGTGAAACAAGATCACATAGAGACCTTGAAGGTGAGGTATTTTCATTTTGTTTGAAGATTATGTTTTCATAATGCAAATTGCATACGGTTGAAGAAAATATTAAGGAAAGAAGATCATAGCTTTAAGAGAAGTGATGAAGGAAGCCAATAAAGGTTTCCAAGTGAAAGAAGAATGTGGCAAAACCTTGGAGAATTCCAACACGGGTTGGATGAAAAGAACAGTGGTGTTCTTAAAAGGTGCAGATGAGTGGAAGCCTAGAAGGAGTAGAGAGAATGCTCAAATAGGTTCCAAAGAATAGAGAACCAGTGCTTGCCAAAAGACCAAGTCCAAAGAGGGGATTGGTGAGGTAAGTGGCAGCAGGGGTGACTTTTTGTTGCAGAGGCTTTAGTATAGCTCATGATGAATGAGTGAGGAACTCATGAAGATATAAATGGAGAAGAATATGACTACTGATAGTCATTGTAGAAATGTTAGAGGTTCTGAGAGAGACCACAGTAGAATGAAAATGAAGAAAAAAGATGCCAAGACAAATGGCATATAGAGATAGTTAAGTAAGGAAGAGTATGAGAGAGAGAAATTTGAGATAAGAGTCCAACTTGAAGTGTTACTGGATTTGTTTCAGAGGAATGAGGAAGACTAGAGGTATGGTTTTCTTGTAAGAAGAAAGATAAGGTGGCATAAGTTATAGATGAAGAAAGAGCGAATGATAAATGCTCGGCTGAAGGAAAAATTACTCAGAATAAATGAGTATTTAGCGAAAGACTTGAAGACTGAAACTTCAAATGAGACCAAGAGGTCACACGATTTTAAATCTGATAAATTTTGTATGTTTGTAGGAAGAACATGTGAAGAAAAGAAAACTGTTGATATAGTCATAAAGGAAGAAAATGGGACAGCCAGATCTTATGTAAATGTCCATACACAATTGGGGAAAAGTTTTACTTTTCAACATATTGGAAGCAGAGGAATTTTAACTCATAATGATGGCCAAGAGCTGGAAATTAAGCAATCAATTGAAAAGCTTAAGGGGATTGAAGAGAAGACCATTGAAGAATTTTTGAATTATATAGAGGATTTGGAACAGCATGAGGATTTGGTGATTAAATCATCAAACGAGAACATAAGGTTTTATGGTTTTAAAACTAACAAGTTGTGTGTGAATGCAGGTATTGCGGAAGAAAAACCATATGATGAAACTATATTGAATGAGGCTGAAAGTTTCGAAGAAAAATATGATGATGACTATCTTTCAGATGAATATCAAGTTGAGTTATTGCAACAAAAGGAGTTCATAAATTCCTTATTTCATGAAATTAATTGTTTCAATGGAGATGTGACAGTTATTTTTGATGATGAGAAATTTGTTATTGCTAATGAAAATAAGAAATTGATTTTATTAAATGGCCAAAGGAAGAGTGATGATAAGACAAATAAAACTATTGCAGTGATGTATGATCATAATTCTATTCTGATGAAATATGAAGAGATAGTGTCACCATGAAACTTTAATTGTGACAAGGAAGAAGATAATGAATATTTTACAAAGTTTTTTTCAAATGGGATAACAGATTTGTGGCATGAGTTAAGTATTCTGGAGAAGAGGCTAGAAAAACAAAGAATAAGTGTTCAGGTTGTAAATTCAGAGCTGAGTGAGAATAGAAAAGTTCATTATTATGAACCATAGCAAAGAGACATCCTTGAAATGGATGATGTGGAAGAAACACTAACTGATAGTCTTGAGATTTCTTTGAAGAAGTTGAATCAACATACTGATGTGTTGATAAAGGAGAAAATGTTAGAGCAGCAAATTGAAATATTTCCAGAGGAATAAGAGACACAAAGGTCTTATGATTTTGATTTCGATGATTTTTTATGATTGCAGGTACTATTGAAAAGACTAAAGAATATTTGTTCTAGGAGAACAAATTAAAGCAAAGAAAAGAAGATGACAGTGAGTGGAAAACTAAATACCAGTCCAAGGAATTGTTGAAGACAAAAGACAAGGAAATTGTCATAAGTGACAATCAAGAAGAAGATATTAGTTGCAGTAAACAAGAGGGTAAAGATGACAGGGCGATAGTAAGAATAGAAATTCAACAGTCAAGAGGTGGAAGTACTCAGCAGTCAGAAGATATATTAGAAAAAGAAATTGAATTGATAAGAAGGATAATGGTGAAAGTGTCTCAGAAGAAGACAACAACATGAAGGAAAAGAAGCAGCAATAAAAGGAAGACAAGAACAGAATGTGAAAGTATAGCTAGTGGGAAGATGTAGAATAAAGTATGGAAACCTAGAAAAGTGCAGCTGAAGAATGATAAAGAAAATATAACTTATGGATAACAACAAAACATAGTATGCGATTTAGGAGGCATAGGTTGGAAGCACATGATCAGGAGATCATGGTAAATTTCTACTTTAGGAGTCTGATGCAGGAGCATCTGGCTCAACAATTTCATTTTAATTTAATAGATATAGGGGGTCTTGTATTTTTATGAAATTGAAATGATTTTTTTGGAGTAGAGTGATTTTAATATTTTAAAATAGGATTAAATATTGAGAGGATTTTTGTAAATGTTCTCGAAAGAGAATATGAGAGATTTAGAATTAATTGTAAATCCTAAATTAAAATTGGTTTCATGAATCTCGGGATTTATGAGAATCCTTAGGGATAATAGAGGATGTTTAGGAATTCATTGAGAATATAGTGAATCTAAACCAAAATTGATTTCATAATCCTATTATATATATTGTAAGCCTCAAGGGAATAATGGAGAGAAGAGAGATTCAGAATTCAGAAAAGTCGGTTTTTGGATTGAAAGTATACGGGCAGTAGGAGGAAAGTGGCCACCGATTTGAATATCAAGCCAAAAAAGAAAACATGTGTAAATATTTGTTTATATATACTCAATTTCTGAGTTATAAATAGTGAATGAATCAGAGGGCTTGCATGAATAGAGTATTTGAATGGTGTGCATTGTTTTAATTATTTATATGAGAATTAGTGTTTCTGCATAATACATGTATGCGAATTGAATCTGGAAAAGGAAATTCAGAAGACAGACAAGTAACCATTGATCACAGAATGGATCAATGGTTACAATGGAACCGTGTGCATAAAAGTATGGATATTGGGTTTAAAATCCAATTGAACAATGAAATTATGGAAAGAAAGACAAAGATGAATTCATGAGATTGCATGATTTTAAAAGGGTCAAAATTGATGTTATAATTTGAATTCTAAAAGGATGTGATGTGTCAAATATTGTGCATCGATTCCAAAAACTAGATCGATGTCACTAAAAGGAATTTGGCATAAAATTGTATGTTCAATACACATTTCATAGAATTGTGAAAACCAGAGTAAGGTTAGATGGTATTTAATATCAATGCAGAAAAGTATTTCTCTGTCATAATGGTTATGAATGCATTTTTTGGTCTTGTCCAGCTAGAACATTATTTTCTACGGAAATGCTAATGATAGTTACAACTGAAGTTTTATGCAGCTCTTGAATGTTCCACACATATTTTTACAGTAAATTACATTTTCAATTCTCCAGTACTCTGAAGTCCGAATTATAATCTATTTAACTATACTCAGAAGCATTCTAATCCTCATGCATAACTATTGTGCAAGATCTCTGGCATAGAGAGATTAGGTTGATATTTTAGGAAGAATTAGCCACTGTATGTCTGCCTTGTCTTTCAAAAATGAATCTGATTAAAGAAGAATGCGATGAAATGGAGTAGTAGTTGTGCATTGAGGGAAGGAAAAATTCATGGTTTAGTAAATTAACAAGTAAAACTATGAAGTTGATGTCACAGTGAATGGAGAAGTGGTTTTGAAAACCACCAAAAGGTTTTCGCACAGCTTTGAGAGGGAAAGTGGTAAATCCTTGAGGGAACGTGATAGCAGCCATGTCAGACACGTACGACTTGAAAGTGAAAATCAACTATTTTGCATGATTAAGGAAATGTTAAATGTCAAGAAGATTGAGATGTGATTCAATGAGGAAATTCAGATCAAGAATGGAATCGATGGTGGTTATTTTATTTTTTTTCTAAGTTAGAGTAATCTATTAACAGAGGGAAATATAGTACATCAGTGCCTACGAGGAGGCAATTCGAACAGACCAAGACAAGTTTATGGCTGCCCTACTGGAGGGAAACCAGCCCGAGGAACCTTCAACAGAAAAAATCCCGCGCAGGGGATCGGACCTGGGTAGCTTTGACTGAAAACTGAAAACATGTACATTATATAGCAGATTAACTGGACCATGATAAAACTGGACCACTGTAATAACTAAGACTGGTCGCTGACAAAAAAGGACCAAAACTGTAGGAAACATAAGAACAGCATGACAATCCCTCAGAGAGGGCAGAGAAAGAACCTGAGAAGCTAGAGAAAAGGTCGAGTTATTCATCCGGGGCGACCTCCTCAACCCTGCAATCGAAGTCAGCTGGTGCGCCTGGGGCGCGAGAACGATCAGCATTGGGAAGGACCTCAGAAGGCGATTCTGTCTGAAGGGGTGGACCACGAGCCGAAACCTCTGGCATGACCTCCCTGTGCGCGCTAGTCTGAACCCTCGAGTCAAGCCGCACAGCTGCCGGGTTGGCGCCATCGACAGGAGCAGGATCTTCCGGAGGGATTTCAGGCGACGACTCTTCCATGAAAACAACAGAGATGGCGACTGTGACTCTGGGTCGATTAAGGGCGCAATCGAACAAAAAGGGAGCTGTGTGAGACTGAGCGGGCATCGCATCCCCAGAGGGCGAGTCAAGCCTGCGACCAGAGCGTAATTGGCGGCCATGGAAGATATTGTCGGAGGGAAAAGAGATTGCAGACGGAGAAGTGGAAGAGGAGGGCGAGCGCCTCCTGGCGGAGCGAGAGGCGCCCCTCCTGCTACACATCCTGTGCCTCAGTCGGGGCATGCTTGCAACAGAGATAGAGCTGAAACGCTGGAACGAAGACGAGCTAACCAGGGTCGGCTCTGGAGGAATGCTCAGGACCAACGTTGCAGAATTGCAGGAACCAGCAATGGAGATGTGAAGACTATTGTCAGGCTTCAGACAGCAAGTTTGGCGACTCCTCTTCCCTGTGGTGGTGCGCTTGTTGGCGCAATCCTCAACCGAATTACACAGCGAAATCCTCGGCGCGGGAGCCATCTCATATAGCCCCCTGTTCCTGCAGCCAACAACCTTCTGCAATGAATGAGCAATCTGGTTAACCTGGTGCGAATCGCCTTTGCGGCGTTCGAAAATACCTCTGCCATCAGAATTCATGCCGAGCGGCTTCACCATTACGATTGTCATTATGAGCGATCGAGTGGTATTTACTGCGAGCAGGTGGTCGCGGATGGGTTGGCAGGTGGTCTCCCGTCCTAATCATGAGTGTGGAAATTAATAAAATTTCTGGATGGATGAGCGATATCCCTTGGATTCAAATTAAGTTGAATCAATGGTAGAGATAAGTTTGAATCAGCATCAATGTTCATGCTAATTAACATTAATGGAGTATGGTCTTAAACATGGATAATAAAATTAAGGGCTTCCTCTTATTAATAAATCAAAAAAGATAACCTTAGATAAAGGGGCTTAATTAAATAAAAGAAAATACTAGATGATTTGAAGTTCTGATTCAAAAACAATTATAAATACATAATGTGGGTGCTTTATTATATTTTAATTGAATTGACGTTGAAAGTCAATTAACTTCCGCATAAGGAACCAACACAATTTTGGATAGTCACATTTTTAGATTCATGAAAGGATAAGAATTCACATTTATTATGCATATTGTGGGTGTAGCAGCCTTTGGCTGTGTCAAGGTCTCTTATGTTTTGGGTGAACATTTCGCTCATTTTCTGGGAGAGTAAATTTTGAATGATGATCATTCACTCACCATCATTTATATGTAATTTCAGTCATCATATTTCAAATTTTTTTGTCACTGAAGGTGGGTGAAGTGTCCACCCAAAATGTGATACGCCTGAATAATATTACATGATTTTCTAGAAGTCGTAATCATCATATTTTTAATTGTGAAAAATTATATCTTAAAATGTGTATATTTTTATTTAAAAATAATATATTTAAATATATTTGTGTGTTTTTCTTAAAAAATTAATATAAACTTTAAAAAAACCATTATAAATTATTATGAAATACATAAATAATAATAATGAAAGTAAAATATAATTTCATACTATTAGACACATAAATTGGAAACCAATTCAATTGTATATTAAGAATGATGTACATAGTGTACATATTAATACAATAGGTAAACCATTGATTTAGTTTCCTAAGTTTCTTGGACTCCAATACCTACTCACCATAACACACACTAACCCAAAATTAATCTTGAGGATTAGGTGTCTAACATTCCCCCCTTAACACGAAGGGTTTTATCAAAGTCCAAGAATCAAAGATAAAAATGAGAAAAAACACCTCATCCAAAAGGTGAATGTCTCTCAGAAATGGTTTTCAAGGATAACCACAAACCAATGATGGTTTTTTTAAAGAGAAAATGACAAAGGATACCAAAATAAGAGACAAACCAACTCTGGAACAATTCATAATCCGAAATCCTCTGCTAGTAGAGTGCTCCTTCACAAATCTCAACATTACAAAAACATGCAATCATGCTCATTCTCATAAAGAATAAATAAAAAAAAACTATGTCTACAAACTATATCTACAAGATCTATTTACAACTCTGAATCATAGGTTTTAGCAGTAAAGTTTGATTATCTTTTACTCAAACTCACTTTACAAATATTCAAACTTTTAGTAGAAAATAAATTTCATCAATTCCCCCCTTTTTAGGTACAGGGTGAGAAGATGAAGTACTCTTCACTGCAAGGCTGTTCAATACTCTCGAAAATAACTTGTGGTATGACCTGTAAATCCTCTTAGTAGTTTTAGACTAATCCCAAGAACAAATCCATCCAAGTTTAATTTTCTCTCTTGCAATAGTCATATGATTGAAACATCTATTTGAATAATCATTATTCTTCCACAATGTTCAGAAGCATGAAGATCATAACTATGATATTTCTAATGTCCAATTTTTTTATAACGTTGGAATCTAATATATTTTTTTGGGACAACACCGTCCAAAAATCCAGCACCATGAAACTCTATAGGCTTTAAAAAATCATGAACATGAAAAGAAACATATTTTTCATGTCTTACACCAATTTTTTTTTTCTTATGCACAATTTCTTCTCAAGGTCTTATAAAGGCTTTTGGAACTACAGGTTTCACATTAGGACTTTCAACTACATCTAAATTTACTCTTAAAATGATCTAATCCATTGTTAATGGTGATGGGAGTCACACAGAAACAATGTTTTATTCACAATAATAATTAGTTCATAATCATAACGCTTATACTGAAGTTCACCTTACTTCAATTAGAATTCAAGTTGAAAAAATCGATCTTCTCTTGTGCATTTTTAAAACAAATTTTAATGTAAGACAATATGTCTTTGCTGACATGGGAACTATTATGAACAATGGATAACATTATATTGCTTAGTAATTGTAGGAAATCATTGAGTTTGGCCATTTTTTTTGCAATCATCTTTCAAATAAAATGTGTCAGCAACCATCGAGAATGCACCTATTTACAATGTAATTTAACAATTAAATTATGAATAATTGTTGATACAAATCGCCGGTCGTCAAAAATTAATATTTTTTCACTACATTGACTTTCATTAGCCCAGTTCCATATTAATCCTTCCCACAAAATTTATATTATTACTTAAATCGCCATTCATTTCAAATATTTTTTACCTCCATGCTCAATATTTTAAAATCCAAAATAAAAGGATCATGCATGATAGGAAAAAAATAATTTCAAATCAAGTAAAGAACACACTTCATAATTTCCAATTCAGCTATTTGTTTAAAACAAAAAATTTTAAAACACATGTGATTCTCAAACAATATATCACATGATCTTCATGAGATGAAACTACTTGAATTTATCAACATAATTATTGGCTTCACATAGAAATTAATCATAGTAAGAAATAATATTGGTATACCATGAATATGAGTATACCTAGTATATAATTATTGTCAACGTATTTTGATTTGGCATCTACATCTCGAAATTCCATATGTAGAAACTGTCAATATGAAAGGAGGAATAGTGTTGACATCCATGCATAATGAGGATATCCACTTCAATCTTAAGTAAAACATCAACAAATGCGTCCAAATTTTGACAAGACTCTAAGACTTCATATTAAACAATATGATGAGTAATACAGTATTAAAATTAAAATTATATTAAGAAGTACTAAGCCATTACATAAAACTCGGTAGCTTTTTCTTCTAAAAATCCTCACCCAATGCTCATAGCCACAACCCAAAGTAATAACAGTGGTTGTGGTATATGATTATTCACATTCCACTTCATTAGTGCGTACCACAACTAGAGCCAAAGAACCATAGTGAGACCAAAATAGAAAATTTTTATAGAATCATGGCAAAAAGTATTAAATTTATTCACATGAAAAGCATGGTTGAGGTCATTCACTGAGTTTGTCACCACTGAAAACCATTATGAGATTTATTTTTCGCGTGATATGTCAATTAACAGCATTTTAACAATTAATAAAATAGAGTATTTTTTCGTATTATCCACACCATCAATTTATTCATTGCCATCATACGGTGGGAAATCAAACTATAATAGAGGTTTTACTCTAGACCCATTTCAAATTTTCGCTTGATAGAAACTATATTAGAAAAACTAAATCATCCAAATCAACAAAACCAGAAAAAATATGACATCTACAAATTTAATCTAGTTGAATTTCCCTAAAATATTTAATGACATTCATACAAATGAATGCCACACTAGATGAATATTTTAGATTAACGATTAAAACTATGAATGACATAAATTTATGACGATTAAAACAAATTTATGAAATCTATCCCATGTTGTATGAATGCCACACCACTCGATAATGCAATTGACCTCATCAACCATGTGTGGTTGTATGAGCAATAGTCCACCCAAGGATGCAATTGACATCTTCAACCTTATGTTGTACAAGTATGTAACTATCATATGATGGAATTAGCCTCCTATCATGCAAGTATGAGACCACCCTAAGATGGAATCCACTCTGTATAAATTAATATTAGAGTACCCCAATTGTTGATTCTACTAGTCACAAATTAAAAAAAAAAAAAAAACACAAAACTTAAGTTTATCTTATCTCAAACTAAAAAATGGTTAAATGTTACTAGAAAGAACATAATATTATTCTAGATAGTATTAATAATTGTCACAAAAAAGTTAACTCTCTTGCCAATAGTATTTAAGTTTAAAATATTATTTAATCGTAAAAAATATTTAATCATAAAGTAAAAACAAATATTAAAAAACTCATTATAATTAGTTCACATAATTAATCCATACATATATATATATATATGTAAATGTATAATATTGTAACATGTCCCTTATCTCCACTTACCTATATTAAAAAAAATAAAAATAAAAACAAATAAATAAATTATTGCTACCTTGAATTCAACATAAAGCTAATGACAACCTTGTCTTGTACATCAAACAACTTATAACTAATCATATTACATTAGATCTAATCATGTATGTTGTACTTCCTTTCAAACAAAAAAAAATATCTGAATTCTTACATTTAAGAGAGTACTAAGCCACCTATTATGGATATCACTGACTTATTCCTGATTTATCTTATTCTAGAATTCAGTCGATATATCCTTGAAAATTTCTAGCTATTGGGAATATGGGATGACTAGGGACTATGCGCCCTTCCTTTATTATGCCAACCATCCCATTTTAATAAATTATATAAAATTCAGCTTCACTTTCTAATTTTGGAGAGATATGTATATAAATTTCAGTGAAGTCTTTTGGAACTCGCTTGACGCCTAGCTATCCCTTAAATATTATGAATTGATTAGGGTAAAATCCTTGTTCCACACGTTGGATGACGGAACAGTGTAGGCACTATGCCTCGATCGGCTGATTGTGGAGAAAGTAAGAGTTACGAAGGTAACTAACTCCCTCCACTGCCACACTTTCACTGTCCATTTACCTTTTAGCTCCGAAGGATAATTTCTCTGCAACTAAGAATTTTTTCACCATGGAGTTGCGACCATGTTCATAATTGGAGGTAAAATTTACAACGTAGATGATCGAGGAATATCTAGTTTACTTTTCAACATTTTATTCTTTGTTCTTTGTTGTAATTTTCTAACCTAAAGTTTAACCTATCTTTTTGCCTGAATCCTTGTTAATCAAGGTCTAGCTTTTGACTGGAATTGTCACCTAAAATTTAGCCTATTCTTTTTCCTTAGCACGAGGTTGGTGCAGCAACCGGGTTATTTCTTTTAAAACTTGTTATTGCATTTATTCTCACTGCGCATTTGGACAATTAATGAGTTACCTCCTTAACATTCAAAGATGAATTTCCAGGGTTTATTTTTTGGTTTGATGTCAGACATGTGGGTTAACGTGGTCATTTTAATGTTAATAGGTATTGACACCTACAACTCGTTTATATTTCTTTCATTCATCACTTGTTTAGTAACTAATTTCTACTCTTGTTCTGTCCTCGGTTAAAGGTCTCTCATATGGCCTAGTGAGCTGATTTTCACCACTTTTGGCCTAGAAATATTTGGATTTATGATATGCCTACCTTATACATCATCGGTCGATGTACACTATAGCCAAGATTCGCCTAGGTTATCGATTTTTATCCCAAATTTATTTGGGTATTTCTTTTCTATTTAGTTATGAAGAATCTGAATTTGCTCATGGCTTCATTGCTTTTAAGGAGAATCAATTTGGAATCTCGGAATATAAGTTTGTATTTAGTAAAGAAACCATACCCTTGTCAAGGTGAGCCTTGTTATTAGTGTTGTGGGTCTTTTAAACTATGGAATACAACCATGTTTCCTAGTATGCCTTTCAAAATATTATTTTTAGATTTACATATTTTTTTCCTACTATTAGATTAGGATTACAAACCCTTCTGTAAACAAATTTTGTTGCTAACTATAATCCTTAGGGTTTATATGCTTGTACTTTTCTTTTCACTAATTATTGAATTTATATTAATATTCAAATTACCATATGATAATTTCTCACAAAGTTCATATCCTATGTTGAGATTGTAAGCCATATTCGACTTGTTTCAAATTTTAACAGTTTCAAGCATTTTCGTGGATAATTGACATTAGTTTTTGTCATTTTTAGTAAGTACTGAGTAGTTATGATTATTTTAGGGAATGTTTTACTTTTATTTATTTACACTCTAATGGTCAGGTAGTTACAAGACTGGCATTGATCTATTGTTTTCTATTGACTTCTACATGGTGATTATGAGGTTCCTTTACTCACCCAAAATTAACGTCTTCCTTGCTTAGTTGCTAATTAAATTATTTAATTTCTCCTCCAAGAGCATTTACTAATATCATGGTTTTAAGGGATGATTTCCATACTTTTATTTTAAAATAATATTATCAGGGAATTTTGTTTTTTTCTCAGTAAAACTAAATCTATTTATGAAACATAATGGTACAAAACTGCACCAGTTTGAGATGTGTGAGCCTGAGAACTGGGCTTGATGTCCAAGATTAACCTTAACAACTGAACTTCCTAGAGTGGGAAACCAGTTCTTTTAAAATAAGGTCCACCGCGCTTTGAAGGGAAACCGTTAAAAGAGTAAATGCACTGTAGTTTAACAAGAGACAATAAACTGGAATAGCCTACAGCTTTTGCAGCTGAATATAGATACAAAAAAACCAAAAAATCCTTCCATGAGGTCCAAAGTCTGTACCAAAGCATGCTGAGGGAAGTCGAAGTTACTGCTCAGAAATGGGGGACTCCGGTTCTTCCACAATCCTACAACCGAACTCGTCTTCGCCATCTACATTGTTCTTCCCTGGCGAGCCATCTTTACTGGAGAAGTCCACCTGCAAATTTTCCATTCCAAGAATGGATTTCCCCATACTTGCGGGCGCAACGGGAGCCGGGAAATCATTTTTAGCCTGGGAGGGTTCAGGATCAGGCGGAGAGGGAGCGGGGCGGGTTACAGGAGCAGGAGTCGAGCTAAGGGATTCTTCACAAACAGTAACAGTAATGAAAGCGGTTAGAACAGGCTTGTCCATGGAGCAATTGAAACAAAACTCCGCCCTCTGAGAGGACTGCTGGAGGCCAAGGTTGATAGGCAAATTAAAAATAGGGGAGGCTGACTGAGAGACAGGGGGAGGAGGCCGCAAAGTTGAAGCAGCATGGGTGCTCCTAGGATGGAAGTGATGGCCCCTCAGATGCCTAGAGTCAGAATGCAAGTTCCAGTCGACGTCTTCCGCAAAAGAGTCAGAGGGCGAGCTGATGGAAGGTCGTGGGCGGGAAGAGTTCCCTTTACGCATTCCACGCCTACAGTGCATTCGCTGCCTAAGACGAGGCATCATCGTCGGGCTTTTCTAAGAGTGTTTAGAGCATAAGAAGCTGACAGAGTGCAGCGAAGACTTCTGGAAATCAGTCAGCTGAGAGGACAAACAAGAATTGCCAAACTAAGAAGCCAAATGAAAAAAGTGAGTCTGGGTGAAGTGGAAACCTGGGAGAGTCTCCAAACAACCAAGAATGGTGCAACGCTGCCCATTTTGGGTGTGTGCACTCGGTTCTGCACAGGCTGGTGGACAAGCTCTGTAGACAGGAGGAGGAGAGCCACATAAAACACAGAGACCCGAAGAATTCTCCAGAACGAAAGCCATAACTATCAAAACCAACAAGACGAGGTGGAAGACGGACGCGGCAAGTGAATTGAATGCAATGCAGGTTGGCGAAGTAATGACCATAGTAATGATGCCGTCGAGGGCCATATGGCCACAGCATGCGAGTGCCCTCGGGATCCGCTAGGGGACTAATGTCCCATCACTCCGAGCTATCATCCGCATCCGGAGTATTATCAGGGAATTGTTACATAAAATTATTCTTTACATTAAGAAGTATTCCATCTAACGATGCATGTATGTGAATTTCAGAATTATACTATCCTTCTTAGGTTGTAGTCTACATCTCCTTTCTTTTTACGTTCAGTTTTGTGGTCTACCAAGTCTCGAACATTCATTTATGTTCAAAAATACTTATTATTTACACACAAAATGTTTCATAATTGTGTGGCAATATAAGGATTTTTCTCACATTGGATTTCGATAACTAACCCAAATACCAGACTAGGTTTTTTCATATTCTAACTAAACAACAATTCTAGTTTCAATGTCAACTTGTTTCACTGTATAATAATTTCACTATTCTTATTTCCCCTTAATTTTATAAATCCCAAACAATACTTGTTATCCACTTAAATGACCTTCTTCCTAGGAAATAACATTTTAAAACTCAATAGAATGAATCATAATTTTCTAAATTACATATTTCAAAGTATTATAAACTAATTCAATACTTATATATTTTATTTTATTCTTGTATTTATTCAACCAAGCCAACCACAATGTCATAGGGAAAATAATTCTCATCCAAACTAATGATACCAGTCATCCACTGTGTCTGCCCCTGAGCCAACCTCACTTCCAGGGTAAATTTGAACAATGGCCTACATAACTTGTAGTGCAAGGTTATCTAGTCCCAACCAGACTTAATGTGTACTAGATAAGTAAATTTAGCACACACACTGTATTTGGATTCCAGTGGCCAACTAGCTTTAAAATCCTTCCTTAACAAGTTTTTTCTAATTTCTGAAGCCTTCTGGCCTTTAAGTTTCGTAAGGTCCTCTCTACCCTATTGGCTTTCTCCTTTTTGAAAGAAAATTTTCGTGAGGAGTTTGGGTATGTAATAGCCTTCCTCATAAATTTTAATAGGAATGTGAACTTTCTATGCATATCCATCCAATGTGGCTTTGTGGATTAGCTGCATATAATGACTATGCATTTTTTTTACAATAAATGAATGTATCTTAATATTTATAAGTCCTTCAAATTTCCCATGAAATAGGTAGTTCTTTTCTTACAACCAGCAATATTATATTTACAAGTTTTTACCAAGGGAAATTAAATCTCCCCTCCCCCCAGAAAAGCACCATCTCGGTGTTTCATGGCCTTCAAAACAGACTAAAATTTGTCTCACACATAAAATATTCAACCTCCAAACTAGCCTTTTCAGGATGAAGTGCTTCTTCTAAACTTAACGCAAGTAATTGTTTGCTTTCATAGCATAATTTATCTCTCATCAAGAATATAAATAGGTTTGACCATTAACACTTTTGTCCAGTTTTACCTACATCCACAATCATTATTACTACCATTAGTTTTCATATATCATTATTTAAGAACATATCTATATCTTATTTTAAACATTATCATGGATGTCGTTAATCACTATTTATGTATCCAAAAAGCGTCACGAGCGGGTATCTCAACCCAACAAGAGTCAAAAATCCCGCACTCAATAAAATTTAGCAACATCATTCATCAACAACAATGATACACCCTTTTTGCCTGCCCCACGTTTATGCTAGTCGATAGGAACCTCACCATGTGGTCCCATTATAAATTTCTAATACTTGAAGTACCCATTCCACTTACACTATTTTCATAGTAATAATATTTTAGAAACCATTTACTATTATTGTTTTTTATGATAAATTTCAGCTAGTGCATTATTGTACTAGGAAACATTGCTATTCTCTTATGCTAATTCAAATACTAGTCATGCCTAAGTAGAGCATAGGATGACTTTCTTTTCTTTCCATATTCAAGGTGACTATATCGTTGTCTAATTTTTCCTGGTAACTTAGTTATGCCCATCTTGGATTGTTGTTTTATTCTATTTGTGCACAAGAGTCCATATTTTAACATTCCTTTAGTCATGGCCCTTTACCATAATGCATTGGAGGTTATTAATGAGGGTTATATAAATTTTGTTTTTGTGTACAAACTATGGTGTTTCTTTCCTTTGCGCTCATTTTCAGATTGAAATAGCTTGAAGAATGTAGGTTTAGAGATGCACCACCTAGGTACAATCTTGTACCTTCCACTAAATTTTTCTATTTCATAAAATATTGTAGTTCCCCTAGGTTTCTCCATTGAACCTATTCAATGTTTTTATGCTCATGATGCAATATCACCTCAGTCAGTCTTAGTTAACTATCCCACCAATTTGTGTCTCATAGAGATCCCATGATCATTACATTTTCTATTTGTCTGTATTAAGTTGTTCACTTTGGCATGTACACATAACATCATACAAAATACATCAAAACACATGCACAACACGTGCATATAAACACATTAAACAACACTTCACACCTTAATTCATATAATTCTGACGACCACACAATTTATATTTATACAAACTAGACTACATATCCTTTTCCTCCCTAGTAGTAATTCCCTTTTCTTTGTTAACATATCACTTTCATATTCATGCTATGCATAAGTAGTCATATTTCTACTCCAATTACCCCCTCACAACCATGACATAACGACACTTCCATGGATACATATATATATATATATATATATATATATATATATATATATATAGATATTATCAATATCAATTATGATATGATAGCCTCAATGTTTCATTCATTTTCTAATTTTGATATATGATATTCTATATTGGATTATTATCACTTCGCAGTTTCGATCATTTTTTAGTTTTTTTTTAACTATTATGAATAAGTTGGAACTCTTGATATAACACACAATTAACCACTTTCACATACTTCTTCTTTTTAAGAATATAACTAGCTACACACACACACACACAGATATATATATATATATATATATATATATATATATATATATATATATATATATATATATGTGTGTGTGTGTGTGTGTGTGTGTGTGTGTGTGTGTGTGTGTGTGTGTGTGTGTGTGTGTGTGTGTGTGTGTGTGTGTGTGTGTGTGTGTGTGTGTGTGTGTATGTATGTATGTATATAGGTATATACTATCATTCTTTAAGTTATTATGATATAAAGTTTTAGACTACAAATAAGTCAATTTCTGACATTAGTGCACATTCAAGGAGATCACAATTTTTTCTTATTCCACCCTAATCTCTTAGGAGCAACTTGCATCCATTTTATTATGTATTTATAGTTTGAATAATATTATTCATAGTTTAATACATGTCCATGTTAAGCTCACAAGTGTATTGATTGTGTCACTCTTATTACATTACTCTAACATAGGTTTTGCTTCTATATAAGTTCATAACATATCATTTATTTTATTGAGCAATAAGTTATTTTACTAGCTATAACCTATAAGGTCTCGTGGACAACAATTTCACTCCAAAATGAGAGTAACTAATTTTCTTATGATATCATTTACAAAATAAGCATACTTTTCATAATCATTTCTTTTCTCTCTCTCTTATTTTTGTTCAAGGAATATTTCCTTACTTTATTTCCAGGATGGTTCATAACCAGTCATATTCCATTTAGGCACCATAATAATCTCATGATACCAATCAGCCACATCCAAACATTATTTATTACTTCGACTCACCACCTTCACAACATATATTATCTTTATAGCTTATTCAAGTGGACCTAGTTCTTGTCCACCTTAATTATCCACCAGTTCTTTAATTCATTTGGTTTCCTTTGTCTTATTCATTTCCTTCTAATATTTCCCAATTATACCATCAAATATAGAGGTGAAATGTAATATTAAAAGAAATCACTGCGATTATCTTATTTGTATATGACAACTTGAGTTTATGGTACAATCTGAAAGTGAAACAACTAATGTTTTTAAACACTTATGTCAATTTAATTAACACATTGACATGATTTAAAACTTATTTTTGCAGAAAAAAAATACATCAATACCATAACAATACACACAAGACATCAAATGGTGAAGAAGTTCAACCCTCCTAAGCTACATCTCCTAGTCCAGTGTCCAATGTTGGGAATATTTCATTATGCTTAAAAATGTGTGCTTACATTAAGTTACAATACTCAAAATGCTAAATCAATGTCTCCAATGGCTCCAGAATAATGAAAAACCTCTAGTTGTGCTCTTTTTGCACTAAAAAAGGTTAAAAAATGAACTATTTATGCCCCAATGAAATTTTCTCCTAACTTTCCTACAATCCTCACTTCCCTACAATCTTTTCTATAATTTCTACCTTTTGCGGCCACATGGAGTGAAAAATTTGCCCATTTCCGACGAGATTCTAGTCGCACCAGGTGAAAATTTTCAAATGGTTAACTGTGCTCAGTCAGACTCTATCTGCCTAAGATTGTACCAAGTGGCACTCTCCCGACCGTTGATTTTGGAATTCGTTTAACATTTCTCGTTGGTGGTGCTGATTATGGTTGACTATGGGTTCAACACGTTGTTGAGTTTGATGTGGGTTTGGGCTAGAGGGAACTCTTCCTGAGGTAGGTTTCACTCACTTCATGACCTTCAAATATGACATAAAATGTATTATAAACCATAGCATATGCCCAATATATAACCCTAACTGTGAGCATTCCCAAACCATAAATGTTAGCCCTCCAAAAATTAATCTTTGCATAAACCTTGACATGGGTTTGATGCATACAACACTAAACATTTGTGTATTAACATTAACCCTACCGAATTTGATGTATGGTATTTAAAATTTGGGTTTAGCGTAATATAACATATGGTCTATGGTATAAAAATTGGGTCTAAGGTTAACCCCTGACCTTGGTTGGTAGACTGGGGTCTATGGTTAACCTCGGTCCGCACCTCTGAACTTCTCAACAACAAACCTGAAATATAATTTAACTAACATACATATTAAATACCAATATAGCGGAATCGGTGGAGGTCTTGGTGGGAATGTGTGAGGTCTTTTGTTCGATGCTAGTGGGCTACTCGACCTCCATAACAAAAAAATTCCACTAATGAGTGGAGGCCATGTGGTAGCCACTCACTAGCCCATGTGCCACTCCCTCATTGGGCCATGACGAAAAACCATTAACCAATCATACAAACCCAAATTTGAACCAACAACATAATGAAAAGTGGCATTCATTTATAGGCCCACAAAAATACGCAGTCAACCTAGTCAAATGCCCAGTCAGCATAAGAACTGCTGAGTGGATGAACCTACACCCAAATTCCATTTTTTTATTGCTTCCCAAATCGATCAAAATGTGATATCGGGAACATCTGATGTCGAATTTGAGTGAAATGAGTTGTGTTGGATTTAGGGTGATGATATCTACTCGTTGGCGCTAGTTTCGAGCCAATCCAAGAAATTTCAATTTTGAGCATTAAACTTGATCTACTAGATCATTTCTCCCCACTGCAAGATTTTGGACCTAAAAAGTCTCTTTATCAGTAAACAAATAGATGAGGGTGGAACTCTCTCACACTTCTAGTCTCAATCCACTAAACTTTTCTTGAATTTTTTAAGTTGAGATTTTCATAAAAATCTATATTTTAACCTGATTTTGGAGTCCTTATCTTGTTTTCATAGATGACATCTTGCTGGAATTTCCCAGAATATGCAGAAAAAGAAACTATCATTGAATGAATAAGGAAATACCCTCCTTGATCTTCAATAAAATGAAACTTAAACAATCTCAAATTCTTCTCACCTTGAAAAATGCCAATGATGATGATGCTTAGCATGTATATCCTTGCACTTGGCTTGAATCTTGACCAAATGTGATCGCCATCGACATGCACCATCCCTTTTCAAAGCCAACATATTATTAAACTCACAAGAATTATTTTTGGAACCAAAATCCTCTTTCTCAAATTTCTTTTGCATTTTCTCTTTGAATCCTACATTTTTTAACATTGGCATATTTTTCACACCAATTTTCAACAATGATGAATCATGCTGCAAATTTACTTCCTTTTGTTTACCTCTTTTAGGAGGAAACATGTTACACTCCTGAAACATATTATCACGTTATTAGCAACCTTAATCAAACCAGATTCCAAATTTTATTCATATCCTTGAAAATATTAATTCTCAACATATTTATGTTTGAACATTAACAATTCAAAATTCTAACTAACATTAAAAATTCTCTTCATTTGTGTAGCATTCATAAGAGAAAAAATATTTTTCTTACCATGTAATCTAACAATGTACTTAATCCCATTCTTGAACAAGTGATACTTATTCTCAAGGTGATGAAATATGTCTATCCTAACATAAATA
Organism: Pinus albicaulis; assembly: GCA_034641835.2. Classification (NCBI taxonomy): domain Eukaryota; kingdom Viridiplantae; phylum Streptophyta; class Pinopsida; order Pinales; family Pinaceae; genus Pinus; species Pinus albicaulis. The sequence continues at coordinate 1,338,646,629 of CM076582.1, read as the reverse complement.
TATGGGCTTCCAAAAAATACACGACATATATCAAGTGGAACTACATCAAGTTAAACTTCATCAAGAAATTTTGCAGAGTTTGTAGCTCTAAGTATGCACTTCCTTGTCACTTGCCATTTTTCTTTCTCACATCCCAAACCTAAAGGATAAGGTTTAGGATGAGGAATGATCTTTAAATTCAACTTCTTGACAATATCTTCTAATTTGAATATGGGAGAAATTTTTTTGTTGTGCTATCTCCCTCGTCAGTATTCAAAAAATGTGCTTAGGATTGTCTCAAGTTAGCCAATTATGAAGGCGTTTATGTGTCAATTTTGAAGTGTATTTTATGAGAAATTTATGGGTTAATTAGTTGCTAAAAACTTGGGTATAGAAAATAAAATGCAGAGAAATAACACATAGAAAACACATCACACAATAGCTGATAACAGAGTTCACCCCTCCTGGGCTACATCTCCATGAACCTGCTTCAACTGGCTAGGACCTCTTAGGATTAATGATTAGTTGTCTAATTACATGCACCTACAGTGCTCCAATGTCTTTGAAACCTGCTACATTGGCTTCAGAAGACCCAAAAACCTCAAAATGGACTCTTCAGTCTCTCAAAATGGTCTTTAGCTGAACTAGGGATGACCTCCTCTCCTGGTGGCCCTAGGCTTATTTAATTTTCAAAGTGGAAAAAATACTTTGATAAGTGTTACAACGCATATGAAACCCACACCATCATGCTCAAAGCATAAAAATAATCTAGGAATGATTCTTCTTCAGCCAAAACTGGTCCAAATATGCTAAAGTTATGGCTTCCTCAATATTACCTAGGAAATCTCCTCCAAATATGGAACATCTCCAATTAAGTCTGCCAAATGTGGAAGTGGCGCCAAAATTAGCAGAACCACCATTTTTTCCGCCAAAATAAACTTCTATTTTAATTAATTTTAAGTGGAGATTAAATAGGGATAACTATGGTTTAGGTGCACTAAGCACGCTCTAACCAAATCCCATTTTAAATGAAGGATTAGTGCTAATCTGGGTTTAGGTTTTAATTAAACCTTATTAAAAAAAGTAATCCGCGTCATTAAAAATTAGCGCTCCTCCAAACTCGTTGGTATATAGTCACATGGTCCTATGGGCGTTGTCTTCTCGGGCTGGCCCCCTCCATATCCCCGCCATATAATACATATGAATTTAAATATATACCGCATACCATATTAAACAAGGATTAATGATGTGGTATGATGGTATGGTGTGCGTGTTGTATGTGGGAGGTCGTGGGTTGAAGCCCGACCTCCACCCAAAATTTTGCTGAACTATTCCATCTTCGAATTAAAAATTCAGACTTTGGACTATAACCAAATTTCAGCATTGGAGGTGGGACACGTGGCGGCCTCAGGCCTTGCCATATGTGCTCTTCCCATCGGCTTAAATAAAACCAATAAAAAAAATTCCATGTGCCTAAATTTGGGCCACTTATAAATTGACAAGTGTCATCCTATTATTGGGGTGGAGGAAAACCGATTTTTTTGGCATTTGACCCTATTTGACCCTTTTTTTTAAATCCGTTGATTTTGCATGGTGATCAGCAAGCTCTAACTTCCTCATACCTACATCATTTTGAGTGAAATGAATTGTGTTGGATTCTTGGTGACGATCTTGATCTAGTCGTTCAGGTTTGGTGTGATTTTGAGCACTTTGAATTTTTGGCAACTTTGTGCCCCTAATTTGAATTCCGATCACTCCCTCCCACCAAAAGGATTTTGGAACCACAAAAGATGGTTATCTCCTGAGAGATTAATACTCCTCTCTCTCCCAAGTTCTATCATCTTGATTCTACTTGTAAAAATATCCATGACAACCACTTAGGTTCACTGAAATGCCTTTCCTTGTAAATGGCTTACCACTTCAACCAATATCCTCCTTTTACTACTGACCCCATCCAACACTTCTTGGCTGCTTGCTGACTGATAAAACACTTTTTTGTACCAAATCCATCCCTTGGTGCTTGGAAACCTGAATGATGGCCTTCCCACTAAGAATCATTTTCTTCCTTTTCATAGACACACATTCGATGCAAGATTCTTCTTGGAAACCACTTTTCCAAGTTAAGCCCATCTGGTTGAACGACAACAATGAGTTCCAACATCAATAATAACAAGAAAATAATTGACTATTCTTTTACCTCCATGGTTCCAACTTCCACATTTGGAAGAATGCATTCGCCATCTCTTCCACTTCTTAGCGTCAACGCATCAAATGGTCTACAATGGTTGTTTTTTTGGCTGCAATATTTTTAGCATATTTTCCATCTTTCCATCATCCTCTAGAATTTCCATAGTACTCATGCCATGTTTTGAGAATGAAGGATAATCATAAGCCTCTCGCTCAAGAGTGGAACCTTCCCAAAATCGTGCGACAACTTGTCACAAACACAAGCATCTATCTGAAGAACACATCATGCAAGAAACATAACTTGATGACATATTCTTTTTCTCCTTCAAAGTAACTAATTTCAAATCATGTGAACATCACCATGTAATCCTATATCTTGGTTTTAAAACTCATCGAACAAACACAAGTCGACAAAACATGCATCTTCAAACAACTGACTCTCAAGTCAAACAAAAACATTGCACATTATTTTTACAATAACTTGATTATTCTTCTCCCTTTGAACCACCTTCCTGGCATAAACATGCAACATGCATTCAATTGGAAAAGAAAAGAATCAATCATCAAAATTCATGCAAGGCCTTAATTGGATAATAAATCTAACCATCTCTTAACAAACATTTTCAATGACGCTTATTTCAGCTGCGCTTCATCATGTGAATCATCCTGACGCACATGGATTATGGAATCCTATTTTCCATTCTTAATCTCTCTCCACCTTCTTCAAATTTCGTTGATGACTTGTTGGATACAAAGTCCAACACTTCTCTACAAGATGACCTTGCTTATGGCAATGAGTGCAAAAAAATTGCATCTTCTTTTCAACATGGTTTTCCTTGTCTAATGGACATTTGGCTTTATGTCTCCTTTGTTTAGAAGGTTTTTTTTGCATGGCTATCTTCTTCCAACACTTCGAAACATTACATCTATTAAAACCACAAAAGGAACATGAAAACTTTCTCTAATTCTTATGTGAAGATTTATCATGTTTATGATAATAAAAAACAACTTGACTAAAGGAATATTTATACCTTGAAAATTCACCTTTGTTGCCTTATTAAGGAGGTGAATTTGATTGGGAACTAGCTCTCTTCAAAATAACAACAATGGCTACAATGAATTTATAGTTTTCAACATCCTCTTATTTTCAATTCTCATTAGCTGCGTGCCTATGAGCATCTCCTTGGAAAGTGGATATAAAACCTTTCCATTCCTCATGAATGAAATCTTCACAAGCTTGAGGTAATGAAAATATAATGAAACTCCTTCTTCGAACACCTTCATGTGCCTTCATGGCCTTGAACCATTTCCATCACGTTTTCCATAACCAAGACCCAAATGCTTAGGCCTTTCCTCAACAATAATTGGCTTAACTATTCTTTGTGCATGTTTGGCTAACCCTTTACCTTCACAACCCATTTTCATCAATAATTTGGACCCTATTCCTCCAGTGTGTCTCTCAAAATTACCTACACATTCATCTTGAGAAGAAATTGAAGATAAATTTTATCTTCATATCTTTTTTCATACACATACATGGCTGAATTATCCTTGGCATAATGGAGCCGAATATCCATCATATGCAACCTTGCTAGGTTTTCAGTTTCAATATGGAGTTGGGTCTCCATCTCGTGCATATTTTCAAGAAGTTCATGCTTCTCCTCCTTCATGGAAATCAACTTCTCTTGAAGTATAATTCTCTCCCTCTTATGTTCATACATCTCTTGCACCATATCATTTATGATGTGGAGATTCTGTAACATCTCTTTAGAAAAGAGTTTTCTAAGGAATAATGAATAAAAAAAATGGTTTATGAAGCCACCATCACACTTTTAATGCATAAAAATACTCTTTTATTTGATTTGAGAACTAAGTCTTATATCTTGAGCTTGTCTTCACACACATAAACTTGCACACAGTTAAATTATCCTTGCACAAATATAAAAACAATAGATAATTCTTCTAGCTAACCTTGGAAAAAATGAGTTAAACCTTTCTTTGATACCAACTTGATCTAAATATGGGAAATCTATTTTTTTTGTGCTAGCTCGCTCATCAGTATTAAAAAAATGTGTTTAGGATGGTCTCAAGTTAGCCAATTATGAAGGGGTTTACGTGTCATGTTTTAAGTGTCTCTTACGATAAATTTATGAGTTAATTAGCTGTTAAAAACTTGTGTAAAACAAATAAAATGTAGAGAAATAACACACAAAAAACACACTACACAATAGTTGATAACGACGTTGACCCCTCCTGGGATACATTTCCATGGACCTGCTTGAACGGGTTAGGCCCTCTTCGGATTAATGTTCAATTGCCTGATTACATGCACCTACAGTGATTAAATGGCTTTTCAACCTACTCCATTGACTTCAAAAGACCAAAAAACTTCAAAATATACTTTTCAATATCTGAAAATCATCTTTAGCTAATCTAGGCATGGCCTCCTCTCCTGGTGGCCCCAGGCTTCTTCAATTCTCAAAGTGGAAAAAACACTTTCAAAAGTCATACAACACCTCTACAACCTAGACAATCATGCTCAGAGCATCAAAATAATCTAGGAATGACTCTTATTAAGCCAAAATTGGTCTAAATATGCCAAATGTATGGCTTCCTCAATAGTTCCTACAAAATCTCCTCCAAATATGGAACATCTCCAGTGAAGTCCGCCAAATGAGGAAGTAGCCCCGGCATTAGCAGAACCGCCAGTTTTTCCGCTAAACTAAACTTCCAATTTAATTAATTTTAAGTGGAGATTAAATAGGGATAAGTATGGTTTAGGTGCATTAAGCACGTTCTAACCAAATCCCATTTTAAACGAAGGATTAGCTCTAATTTGGGTTTAGGTTTTAATTAAACCATATTAAAAAATTTAATTCGCAAAATTAAACCTTAGCTATCCACCATGGTAGTTGGTATATAGTCAAATGGTGAGGGGGCTGGCCCACAGGGCAAGCCCCCTTCTTACCCCCACCATATAATACATATGAATTTAAATATATACCGCATAGCTTATTAAACAAGGAATAATGTTATAATGGTATGGTGTGCACATTGTATGTGGGAGGTCGTGGGTTTGAGCTGGACCTTTGCCCAAAATTTTTCTAAACTATTAAACCTCGGAATTAAAATTTGAACTTTGGACTATAACCAAAGTTTTGCCTTGAAGGTGGGTCACGTGGCAACCTATAGGCTTGCCATGTGTCCTCTTCCCATTGGATTAAATTAAACCAATAAAAAAAATTTCCATGTGCCTAAATTCTGGCCACTTAGTAATTGATGAGTGTCATCCTATCATTGGGCCAGAGGAAAATGAAAATTTTTGGCCTTTGACCCTATTTGACCCATTTTATTTTTTTAATTCGCTTGTTTGGTAGGATGATCAACGAGCTCTAAGTTCCTCATATGGACTCCGTTTTTAGTGAAACAAATTGTGTTAGATTCCTGGCGATGGAACCAATTCAGTTCTTCTAGTTTGGTGCAATTTTGATCACTTTGATTTTTTGGCAATTTTTTTCCCCCATTCGAGATTTTGATCAGCTTTAGAGATAAGATTTGTGTGTGAAAAACTATAAAATAATGTGTCTATCTTGGTATGCTTTGAAAAAACTATAATATGGAAAAGATAATTTATTTTTATTAATCTTGAGTTTCATTGAGAAAACTTGAAGAACTAGTACTTGAAAAGTCCTTACATTTCAAACCCATGGCTTTGATCTTTGTTTCATCTATGGAATATTAACCTAAATCATGTTGTGTAGTTGCAGTTTTCTTCTCATTATCCTTGTTTTTAAACTTTTTGGGTTTCATCTTCGGATGAAGTTTCTAGAAATGGTCTTCCTCATGGCCATCTTTGGCATAGTGTTTACATGTGATTTTTTATTTCTCCATGTTGATGGAAACATTATTCTTTCCTTTTCCCTTGAACTTACCCTTTCCTTTTTATCCAGACTCAAAGGAACTCTCATTTTTCTCATGAGAAACATGTTTCCCTCTTGTGTCTAGATATGTTCCATGTACTCAAACTTGATCTAATCTTGTATTGTTAAACATTAGAATAGTGTGTCTCAAATAACTATTAAAACCTCCAATTTATTTGGGCAAGGTATCTCGAGAAGAAAAATATACACATAATATCAATGCTCTCCTTCTAAACTCTTGACTATCACTTCGCAAACATTGACCGTTTCCTTTCCTAAAGTTTTTCTAATCCATGATAGCTTTATGCATGTATACTAATGGATAAAATTTTCTTCTCAATGTAGCAGTAAAATGATTCCGATAAGATTAAACCTTACCATGTTTCTTCATTTCCTCTTGAGTTTTGACTTCCCACCAAATAAGTGCTACACTTTGCAACCTTAATGAAGCAAGATGTATTTTGGTATCATCATCCTTGATCCTTTGTATCCTGCAATAGGTAGCAATACAATTCAATTTGATGAGGCAAATTATCTAATCTCTCAGCATTTACCTCTCCATCATACATAGGAAAATCAAATTTTATCTCAAGTTTCAAAAATGGATTTTTTCCATGACCCTTTGGAGAATGTCGAGGTGTTTATGAAGGGGTTGATGTAGAAGATGATGATGGTGAAGATGGTGGTTAGGATGGAGGCAAAGATAATGGTGGATTCAAAGGCTTTTTATCACCATTCCCTTTTTCAGGCTTGTCCCCATCTCCTTCATCTCCTCTTGGAGGCTTATCTCCCTTTGGAAGGATTGGAGCTTTCACCTTGCAACCTTGTGTTTCTCTCTTCATGGAGAACTTTCACCATTTCTATCCTCTCGAAGAATTATTTTCTGAAGCATTCTCATCCTCTAACATATTTATAGGCTATTCTTTATGTGCCATGACTGGTGAAGCTTTAGGTGCAACATGAGGTGAAATTTGTGGATAATATTGTGGAAAATGTGCTCTCCTTGTCATTGACCTAATTTGAGGACTTGCACCCACAAAATTTCCTCCTCCTATTTTGAGCTTCATCCTTGTAAGCATCAAAAAAACTTTGCAACAAAATGAAACCCTGAAAGAAACAAAGAACTAAAGCTATGATACCAAACTTGATCTGTATATGAAAGATTGAGAGTTTACGATACAATTTTCAAGTGAAATTATTAGGGTTTTTAAACACTTATGTCAATTTCACTAACACATTAACATACTTTAAAACTCAGATTTTCATAAAATAAAGAATACATTAATATCATAACATTACATGTAAGACAACAAATGATGAAGTTAAACCCTCCTGAGAGACATCTCCTGGTCCAGCTTCCAATGTTGTGCTTCTTTCATTATGCACAAAAATATGTGTTTACATCAAGTTAAAGTGCTTAAAATGCTAAAACAATGTCTCCACTGGCTATAGAACTGCAAAAAGCCTAGTTGGGCTCTTTCTACACTAAAAAAGGTAAAAAAATGACTGATTTATTCCCCAATGAATTTTTCTTCTAACTTTCTTACAATTTTCACTTCTCAGTAATATGTTGTGCAATTTCCACCTTGTGCAGTCACCTGGAGTGACAATTTCACCTTGCAGCAACGAGAATCCTGTTGCACCGGGTGCAATTTCTTGAATGGTTAAAGACACTAAGTCGACCTTTGTCTTCCTAAAATTGTGGCAAGTGTGCTCTCCGAGCTATTGATTTCTAATTTGTTTAACATTTCCTGTTGGTGGTGATGATTCTACTTTACTGTGGGTTGAGCATGTGGTTGACTTTTCTATGGGCTGGAGTTAGCAGGAACCCTGCCCAAGGCAGGTTACACTCCCCTCCCAACCTTTGACTATGGCATAAAATTATTACAAACCACCTCATATTCCTTTTATATAGCCCTTACCCCCAGTACTCCCAAGCCATAAATGTTGGAACTCCAAACATTATCCTCTCCATAAACCTTAACATATGTTCTATGTATACAACACTAACTGTTGGTGTATTAATATTAACCTCGTAGAATTTGATGTATGGTGTTTGAAATTTTGGTTTAGTGTAATATAATATATTTACTATGGTATAAAAATTGGGGCCAAGGTTAACCCCTCACACTGGTTGGTAGACCGAGGTCTATGGTTAACCTCGGTCACCACCTCTGAACTTCCCGACAACAAACCTTAAATAGAACTTCACTACCATACATATTAGGAACCAATATAGTGAAGTCAGTGGAGGTATTGTTTGGTATGTGTGAGGTCTTGTGTTCGATTCCGGTGGGATGCTCGACCTCCATAAAAATGTTTGCACTAAAGAGTGGAGGCCATGTGGCAGCCACTGATTGGCCCACGTGGCACTCCCTCATTGGGCCATCACCAAAAATTATTAACCAATAAAAAAACCAAAGTTCAAACCAATAACATGATGAAAAGTGGAATTCATTCATAGGCCCACCAAAATACACATTCAATCGAGTCAAATGCCCAGTCAATGTACAAACTGCTGACTAGGTGTAGCCGCACCCAAATTCCAATTTTTTTTGTTCTTTCCCAAATCGATCACAATGCGATATCGGGATAATACAATGTGGGATTTTATTGAAATGAGTTTCTTTGGATTCATGCCAATGATATCTATGCATTTGCATTGGTTTTTATCCAATTCAAGCACTTCCAATTTTGATAATTAAACTTGATACACCGAATCCCTATTTAAGGGCATAATCTGGTGTAGTAGGAGCATCTTAAAATAAACAAAAGATAAAGAATATTTACATCAAAAAACTTACACTAGTACTTCTCCAACACACTTCACTGATGAGATTATCTCAACTCTCTTCATTTGGTTTACATCCCCTTTTATTTGGGACATTTGTGGCTAAATCATCTAGAGAAACATATAGTTTTTCCCTTGCACCATAATGAAGTAGTTTTTTTTTTCACTAGACTCATGAACATAAAATCATGAATTCATATGATTCATAATTAAGTTACATACCATACAACTATAATTTTTTATCTTAGGGATTCTAGTGCTTCAATAACCCTATTATATTTTGGTTCTTATGGAATCATAACAATGAAACCACTAATTATTATGTGGATAATTATTTTATAAAATAAGTTTATATCTAACATTTATGTGTTAACGACCCTACCTAGAATAACTTTTGACATGAGCCCATCATATAGATTGCAAAGGAAAACTTTTTTTTATGCTCGTCCATATTCCTTGGTTGGGATTAGCTCTCAAAAGGGTACTCTATACGCCTACAACCAACTATTTTCCTCACTCAAATTATCGGTATATATATATATATATATATATATATATATAAAACCTTGTGTAATTCACATAAACTGGTGTCTGGATATTTGGTTTAATACACTTTTCAATTATGTAGGTTTCCAACATGCCTTCTTTAGGATTACTTCAACTATGCATTTACCTACAAGAAATAATTTTGATTTTCTATACTGATTTTTCCATCATAATTACATTTTGTGCCACAAGAATGGATTTTTATTGATATATACACAAAGGTACAAAAACGCATAGCCTTACTATTATAAAAGAGTATGCATATTTCTATGCTCACACCCGTTTTCCTTTCATATTATTATTCCTTTTGGAATGGCCTACTACAACTCTCGCTCCTCTGATATCCTTCAGAGACGTTAGCTAGAGGCACCTAAATTTCGATAGGTTCCATGCATGGACTAAGTAACCAGAAATTTAGATTCCTATTTTAACACAATTTCCTTTGGTCCGAAATGATTTGATTATCTGTTTTAATTTGAACATAAGCATCTACAAGTATCCAAGCCTCAAATCTTGGTTTTTCCGTTGTGACCAAATCCTTAATGTAACAATCTGTCTTTCTTTAGTGAGACTTAAGTACTTTTTCTTGTTATGTTTTTTTAAGTTATACCATTCTAATGATTACTTTTCAAAAATATATAATGTAACAATTAAATATTTCTTACTTTGGCACCAATAGTTCCTTTTTCCCATTGTCAACAATACTCGTTGTTTAAATTGAAACAGATTTATGAATATTGATCTTATATGTTTCAAAATTTTCTCTTTTTTCTATGGAAATTATCAAAAAGGGACCCACAACTATTAACAGGAAATAATCAAGAATATAATCTTATATACATCCTGCCTTCCTATATTGTATTTTCTAATTGTTTAATAATATAAGAATCATTACCTACTTATTTTACTCAGATATATTTCTCTTGGTATGTCTATACATCTACTTTCTCCTCCTTAATGATCATGAAGTTCTCTTGACTTGGCTCTATAGCATAAAAATGTATTTTTTTCCTCATCTGGTAAGAATACTTTCATAAGTGTAGTCAGACTCATAGGCCACAATATTGAACCTTTCAGCTCTGATACAACTGTAGCATTTCTCTTATCTCCAATTACAAATATAAAAAATAATTATTGATATTACCTTTAATTCAACATAGAGCTAATCAAAACCTTGTCTTGGACTTCAAACAACATGCAACTGTCCATATTACATTAGATCTGATCATGTCTATTACTTGTATTTCCTTTCAAAACACAGGCGCGCGCGCACACACACACACACACACACACATATTATGTTATTCTAGAATATTTTTGATATATCCTTAAGGGTCTTTAGCTATCGGAAATATGAGATATATTAGGGACTAGGTTCCATTATTTTATTATTCAGACCCTCCCGTTCTAACAATTGATATAAAATTTAACTTCATTTCCTAATTTTGGATATGTGTGTGTATAAATCAGTGAAGTATTTTGGAACTCTCTTGATTCTTCGATATCCCTTCATTTCCATGAATTGATTAAGGTATAGTCCTTCTTCCACGTGTTGGATGATCCAACAGTGTAGGTGCTAGGGTTTGATCAGATGATTTTGGAGGAAGGGGGAGTTACGAAGGTAAGTACCTCCCTCCATTATCACACTTTTGCTGTCCATTTTAACTTTCAACTCTGAAGGAGGCTTTCTCCGCAAGTAATATTTTTATCACCATGGAGTTCCAACCATATTCTTCATTGTAGGTAAAATTTATAACGTAGTTTTAATATCCCAAAATGGAGAATTTAGTAATACAAAAACACAATAATTGAAATTGTAGCAATGAACAACTAATCTAAATACACCATACAAATAGACAGAATAACTAAGCCATTTTACTATTAAGAGGTCTATAAAAAATTACAACAGTGCCCAAAATATGAGATACTCAAGCCAAAGGAGAAGGCTAGAATGAGCTTTAAGTCCTCCCACAATAGGTACTAGGTAACTGTTGGACTGCTGGAAGGAATATTGTGTTGTCCTCGCTGTAAATGTCAGGACTGCAATCGCCGGAAAAATATAACAATGTAGATTTGGCAGTTTTGGAGCTTAGATGATGTTGGGATTTCAGATCCGAGCTCTATGATGAATACCCCAGATAACCGAGAAAGAATTTCCATATCTGACAATATTGGAAAATCACCCTCTTAGGCCCTGAAACTATATCACTACTGGGTATGCAGATCTACTGCATGAGATGAAGATATTGTGGATTAAATAAGGCACAACCAACTCAATATATATAGGTTTTATCTTTCCTTCAGATCTTCAATCCAGAAGCTCAAGATATATCTCCTCCTTCCTCCTCCGTTTAATGCAACTGTTGAATACACAACAACTGAGTAAAACTGCACTATAAAGTATGGAGACTCTATATCGTGATACTAGATGCTGAAATGTAGCTCAAGAATGATGGAAATAGTATGCCGAAAGAGAGGATATGGTCCCTCACAAGATTTCCAGCTAAAATACTAGAAACTTCCCTCTTCCAATAGATCTACAGGACTGGACTGTGCAATCCCTTGGGAAATTGTTGCTGCGTGCAGGTATGAAATGTTGATGTGAATTCCGGATATGAATATGCTACTCTTGGAATATTGATCTTGAATTCTAATGTGAAAGTATGAATCCTACACCTATTTCCTAGCTTAAATGCTAGAAACAACCTCCTCCTCTCCAACCCTCAAGCAGGAATGCGCAATTCCTAATACTGAATAAGTTGTAGAGACGGGTTGAAGATGGCACCAATGTATGATGATGTATGGAAACTCAAACTAACCTTCCCAGAGTAGGAAGTTGAAGTCCCCCATGGGTAAGGGTGAGATTTCCACTCGAAAACACCTGTGTTCTAAAAAACACTGTAGACTTAGCTAAATAGCTGAAGCATGCATATAAATGTCAAATGAAAAATATAGATCTAAATAGATCAATAATCAAAATATAAATCCTTTCTCCTATTGATGCCTTCAAGTTCCTTATATGGTTTGTGAGCCTTCCATAGCCGTAGCCCACCTCATAACTATGATGCACATGTGGCCACTAGCCTCCATGAAGATTGCGATATCTCTCCATGTTCTCCACCATCTCTGCATTTAATTCCCACTCTCTCCATCATGTGTGCATTAGATGCACCACTTCCTCCACTATATCATCATTAGTTATCTATGATCTTACTTTTATTGCACCATGATCTCATTTTACTTCCTCCAAGATCTCCATGATATTCTCATTAATGATCCATGATCTCCACTCTTCCTACATTAAGAAGTTGCTCCAGTACTCCATAATGTGGATCTACTTATAAATTATCCACATAGACACATCAAAAGTGGATTTTATTCATATATGGGGTTTATGGGTCACTCCACCCTCTTATTGAATTAATTATTTAAGAAAACTAAGAACTCTAATATTCTAATTATCTGGTGGAAAATTGGGAATATTACGGTCCTCCCTACCAAAATGTTTCTTTTCCTCAAGAAACTACAAAAGTGGATGCTACAACAATCCATATCCCTCCAAATGGCATCCTCATATGAAAGGCCTCCCCATCTGCTCCAATGTGTTATGCATGTCAAACTCCAAAGTTGCCTCTCTACAATGTCTAGAGAGGCATCCAACTGAAAGGTTAGATGCTTGTCCTCATCAATGAATCTCCAAGTGGCAACCATATGTTGTCCAAGATACTCCTCTATGCATGAGATACAGAAAGTGAAGTGGTATCCTCCCAAAGTGGAAATTTCCCCATCATAAACCATCTCTCCATCCCATGCTACATGAAGTAGAATGTATCTCTCCATGTTTCCATCCTTGGCCCTATTGGCCTTGTTGGATCCAAGCATCATCCCAAAAATGTGAAAAATAATAAGTAGAGACATGGATCAACATGTACAATGTCCAACCATACTCTCCCAATAAAAACCATCACAAAAAATCCTTCTTCTTCCATGCCAAATCATCATTAAACCAAATAAGAGAGCCATACTCTCTCAAAAGAAGCCACCGTAGCAATGCCTCTTGTTTTCATGCCAAATCATCAGCAACCTAAGTGTGAGAGCCATACTCTCTCAAAAAAATCCACTGAAGTAATGCCTCTTTCTACCCCATCACATCACCATCATACCAAGTACAATGACCATAATGTTGCAATAGAAGCCCACTCAGTAAGGCCTTCTCTTTCCAACCTCTATCATTATCATGAAATATATCGGGAAAAATCATCTCATACTCTCCCAAAAGTAACCAAAGCAACAAGGATTCTTGCTGCCACCTTACATCATCATGATGCAAGTTATGGAGCAAGAGCATACTAATTGACATGTGAAATATTGGGTGAAACTGCATCAACAGCCAACAGACATGACCATATATAGCTGCTGCCATCACCCTTGATCATATACATGCCATGGACCACACAAATGTGAGATGTTGGGTAGTAACCATACTCATCAAAAAGAAATGAGCACAACCATGCATCATGATGCCCAGTATCATAGATCTTCAAGTAGGTTGTCAACCCCTTGCTCATCCTCCTCATCCATCCATCGGGCGACTATGGATGATGAATCATGTCATGCTCATAATTGGCATCCACTTAAGGTAGAATGCCATCCTCCTCCATATAATAAGATTTGCACTCCGTGATATGTTGAAGTGCACCTCCTTTGAGGTCTCTCCATGAGATCCTCTCATCAATGTCCCAATAGAACCCATAAGGTTCCATACATGCTATAGCTAGACATTCCCCTTTGAGCTGTGAGATGCTCATCAAGGAAACTCCATCTTGATAATGTAAAATTATCTCCATCATAAGATGTATACTATCTATAATATGTCCTTCCAGTGCTTCATGAATGAAGTTGCCTTCGGAATGTTCCAAGAATAATGGGGTCCTCATCTCATCAATGCTGCTCAGTGACAGCGTTGTATATCTACATGGTGATACATCTGTTGTCTCATGGCCATACACAATTCTAAACTCATAGTTTGGCACTATACTGAATAAGACTATGCTCCTCCCATCCTCTGAAACTCCACACTTCAACCCAAAGTGTTGGGTGTAGCTCAACCATGATAAAATGGGATAACTATACATCTTCTCCTTGATCAAATCAAGGGTCCTATGTGGAGTGATAATTTATTGCTCCAAACTAGCAAGGTGCTCTAATCCTTGGTTATGAAATTGCTTGGATAGCATGGTCTCACAAATCTCAATATGAGGTACTGAAATAATATGAGATGAAAGTGTTTCCAAACCTTGGATAAGTTGAATCTCGAGAACATATTGCATAACTACACGAGTTCCTCCAACCAGTGCAATGGCCTCTCCAACTGCTAGTAATGATGATGGTTGCATCTTTTCAACTGTACAAGCACTGGTATCTACATCCTCCTCCTCATGCATGTCAAGATCCATGGATGGGGCTCCCAATGTCAAGAGCTTCAGACTATCTTGCAAAGATGCAAGTGTTCTTCCTCGTGATGTAAGTACTTTTGCAGTTGGTGGTGGTGGTAGGGGATCTTCTTCTGGAGTGATAATGATGACATCTTCTTTTGGATTCCTATGTACTATCTCATAAATGATGGGAATTGTCTCTATGGGAAATGTCCTTGGTTTCCTTCTACCAAGCTTCTTCTTCATTCTTTTAAAGAAATCTACATAAGAATTCACTTTGGCATGTGAAAAATGACTGAACCACCAATATTTTGCTCCACCCTCAAGGTGCAATGCTTCAATATCAACAACCTATGTTTATGCTACTGGGTATAGCTAAAATAATGCATCTATCTCTTCCCTCCAAGCCCCTACTCTGCTTGAGGATGATCCATTAAATTTGGGTAAGAAGAATCTATGCCTCTTTCTTATATTGCTACTGCAGGATCTCCTTTATTATTTGAGTTGTAAAAACTTTCGGAGAGTTATATTATCCTTGAGTGCTCTAGGCTGTGATTTTTACTCGAACAGATATTTACTTAGGGTCTCATACCCCAAGTCTCCTTCATATTCACACCATTCACCTTCCTTCTCAAAGAAATTTGATCTAATAGAATGTTGTGGAGCTCTTTTCCTTATCATTTGTTTCTCCTGCTAATAAGAAGTTCTTGGACTTTCCTCATTCTAAAATCTTCTTGGATCCTCCTTTTTCCTTTCTCTCTTAATTTGTTTAACCTCCTTGGAGATATATTGCATAGATCTAAAGAGAGGAGTGGTGAAACTTAAACCCTTCATCATTGTAGGTCTCTACTTTCTGCTTCTTCTTTTGATGTTAAAGATGAAGTGTCCACAAGCTAAGCCAATGATCATTCTATGATACCACTCTAATATCCCAAAAGGGAGAATGCAATAATTCAAAAACATAATAATTGAAAAATGAAACAATGAAAAATTAATTTAAATACAACATACAAATAGACAAAATAGTTGAGCCATTTTATTATTAGGGGATGGATAATAAAGTACAACAATGCTCAAAATATGAGATACTCAATCCAAAGGAGAAGGCTAGAATGACCCTGAAGTCCTCCCACAAGAGGGACTTCATAACTGTTGGACTGCTGGAAGGAATACTGCGTCGTCCCTACTACAAATGTCGGGACTACAACTGGCAGAAAAATATAACGATGTATATATGGTAGTTACGGAGCTCAGATGATGCCGGGATTTTAGATTTAGGCTCTATGATGAATACCCCAAATAATCTAGAAAGGATTTCCGGATCTAACGATATTGGAAAATCACCCTCTTAGGCCCTACAACTATATCATTGCTCGGTATGCAAATCTATTGCATGAGTTGAAGATATGATGGATGCAATAAGGCACAACTAGCTCAATGCATAGAGAGTTGATCCCTCCTTTAGATCTTCAAGCCATAAGCTCGAGATCTATCTCCTCCTTCCTCCATTGAATGCAGTTGTTGAATACAAAAAAACTTAGTAAAATTGTGCTGTCAAGGATTGAGACTCTATAACCTGATGCTAGATGTTGCAATGTAGCTCAAGAATGATGGAAATAGTATTCCCAATGTGAGGATATGGCCCCTCATAGGATTTCCAGCTAAAATACTAGAAACATCCCTCCTCCAATAGATATACAGGACTAGACTGTGCAATCCCTTGGGGAATTGCTACTGCATGGAGGTATGAAATGTTGGCCTGAATGCCAGTTATGAATATGATGCTCCTGGAATACTTATCTTGAACCCGAAGGTGAAAGGATGAATCCTCCACCGATTTCCTAGCTAAAATTCTTGAAACAACCTCCTCCTCTCAAACCTTCTAGTAGGAATGTGTAATTCCTCAAATTCAATGTGATGTAGAGAGGGGTTGAATGTGGCACCAATGCCTGATGATGTATGGTAGCTGAAATTAAATTTCCCATAGTATGAACTCTATGTTCCTCATGGGTAAGGGTTGGATTTATTCTCAGAAACACTCGTGTGCTAAACAACATTGCAGACTTAGCTAAACAGTTGAAGCGTCCATAGAAATGTCAAATGAAAAATCCAAATCTAAATAGATCAATAATCAAAATCCAAAGCCTGGCTTCTATTTTTTCCTTCAAACTCCTAATATGGTTTATGAGTCTTCCATAGCCCTGACCCACCTCATAACTGTGTTGCACATGTGGCCACTAGCCTCCATGAAGACTGTGTTGTCTCTCCATGTTCTCCACCATCTCTGCATTTAATTCCCACTCTCTCCATCATGCGTACATCATATGCAACACTTCCTCCACTGTATCATCATTAGTGCTTTCTGATATTACTTTTATTACACCATGATCTCATTTGACTTCCTCCATGATCTCCACCATCTTCTCATTAATGATCCATGATCTCCACTATTCCTTCATTAAGAAGCTGCTCCACTACTCCATAATGTAGATCTACTTCTAAATTATCCACATACACACATCAAAAGTGGACTTTATTCATCTATGGGGTTTATGGGTCCCTCCCCCATCTTATTGACTTAATTAATTAAGAAAATTAAGGACTCTAATATTCAATTTATCTCGTGGAAAATTGGGAGTATTATAGTAGCTCACCTAGGAATATGTGGTTTACATTTCAGCCTTTTTTGTTCTATTATTTTCTATATTTTTCTAACCTAAAGGTTAACTTATCTTGCTACCTAAATTCTTGTTGATCATGGTATCCCTTTTGACTTGGAATTTAACCCATCCTTCTACCTTAGCATGAGGTCGGCACCACAACAAGGTGATATGTTTCTTTTAAATTGTTATTGCATTTCTTATCACTGTGAATTTGGAAAGCTAATGAGCTACCTCCTTAGAATTTGAAGATTAATTTCTAAGTTTTCTTTTTTGGATTTGATGTAGGACATGCTGGGTAAGTTGGTCGTTTCGGCACAAATAGACATTAACACTTGCAACCCTCTTATATCTCCTTCATGGCTCACTTGTTGAGTAATTAATTTCTAACCTCATTGTGCCCTCCATTATAGGTCTTTCTTATGAGTTCGTGAGCTAATTCTCACCCCTTTTGGCCTAGTAAGTGCTGGATTTCTAGTATCCCTGTCCTCTACCTTGCAGGTTGACATACACTTTGGCCAAGCTTCCCCCAATTTATCGATTTTTATCACAAATACTTTTGGGTATTACTTGTCTATTTATCTATGAGCAATATAAATTTGCTCACAACCTCATATATTTTATGGAGAATGACCATGGAATCTGGGATTATAAGTTTGTATTTAGTTTATAAACCCCACCCTCATCGAGCTCATTTTTATGATTACTGTTGTGGGTCTCTTAAACTATGACATACAACCATGTTTCTAAATATTCCTTGTACAATATCATTGTTAGATTTACATATTTGTTTTTGTAATATTAGATTAGGATTACAAACCATTGTGTAAAAAATTTATGTTGTTAAACCTAATCCTTAGGGTTTATATGCTTGTAATTTTCTTTACAATAATTTTTGAATTTCTATTAATTTTCAAAATACCATATGGTATTTTCAGGAAAATTTCTGAGCTTCTGTTGAGATTGTGAGTCATATTTGACCTGGTTAAATTTTTAATAGTTTCAAGTATTTCCATGGATATTTGAATTTAGATTGAATCATCATTACTAAGTATAAAAGAAGTTATGATTATTTCACATAATGTTTTATTTTCTTTCTTGTACACTTTGATGGTTAATTAGTTACAATATTGGTGTTTATTTATTATTTTCTCTTGACTTTAACATGGTGATTATGAGGTTACTTTATTCATACGAAATGAACCTCTTCCTTTCATAGTTTCTAGTTAAATTGTTTTATTTTTCCTTGAAGAGCATTTACTAATATCTGGGTTTGAGAGGATGAACAAGTATAGTCTATTTTCCATAGTTATTTTTAAAAGAACATTATTAGGTAATCATTACATAAAATTCTTCTTTAGTGTAAGGCTGTATTCCATCAAACTATGCATAATGGGAATTTTACGACTATACTTTCCTTCTGAGTTTGTAATGTACATCTCTCGTTGATTTTTTGTTCTTTTTATGTTTAGTTCTATTGTCTCCCAAGTACATATCTGGTTGATTTTATTGTTATTTTTATGTTCATTTATGTTGTCTCCCAAGGCGAGAACATTTTTTTTGTTCAACAATACTTATTATTTACACATCAAACATTTCATAATTGTCTGGAAATAGAAGTACTATTCTCAAGTTGCTAGTTGTGATGGCTTGTCTCGAGAACTAACCCATATACCAAACAATTTTTTGTCATATTCTCACCAAAAAACAATTCTAGTTTTCTTATCAACTTGTATTATAGTATAAAAATTCCATTGTTCCTATTTCCTCTTAATTTTATCAATCTAAAACTATAATTATTTTCCACATAAAATATGTCTTTCTTGGGAGACGATATTTTACAACTAAATGTACTGAATCATAATTTTCTAAATTATAAATTGAAAAGTATCATAAACTCATTCAATATTTATTTATTTATTTTTATTCTTGTATTTAATCAACAAAACCCTCTACAAAGACACAGGGAATCGAATTTTCCTCTTAACCAATGATTCTAGTAATCCACTATGTCACCCCCAAAGCCAACTTCATGTCTTGTGTAAATTTGAATAGTGACCTACATAGCTTGTAACTAAATTTTATTTCGTCCCAACCAAAATTCACCTAGATTTTATAAGTAAATTGAGCACACATGCTCCAGTCAGATCTCACTCACCAACCAGCTCTAGAATCCTCCCTTAATATTTTTTTTTTGATTTTTTTATTATTCTCTCCTCCTACTTGCCTCAAGTCCTCTCGACCTTATTATATTTCTGATTTTCTTAGAGAAAATTTTAGAAGGAGGAGTTTGGGCAGGTAATCACCTTGAATGTAATTGTTCCAACTACCTATAATGTGAGCTCTCTTCGCATATCCTTACAATGTGTTATTATGGATTAGCTGCATATAATGCCTATGTATATTATTATTATTAAATGAATGTATCTTAATACTTATAAGGCATTCACATTGACCATGAGTTAGATATTTATTTTCTTACTACCAATGAAATAATATTTACTAATTTTTACCGAGGGGCATTACATCTCCACCCCCCTTGAGAAAAACACCATCTTGGTGTTTCCTAGCCTTTGAAACAAGCTAAAATATGCCTTGCGCATAAAATATTTAGCCTACCAAGTAGCCTCTTCTGACTGAAGCACTTCTTCTACAGTCAAATTAAGTAATTATTCACTTATGTAACATACTTTATCTCTGATTGAGAATACTTAGAGGTTTGAGAAGGAATACTCCTTTCTAGTTTGACCTAATTCCAAAATCATTATGAATGTCATTAGTTTGCATAAATCATCATTTAAGAATGTATCTATATATTATTTCAAACTTTATCACATATACAATTAATTTTAATTAATTATGTACCCAAAGAGGGTCATCAAATGGTATCTCAACCCAACAAGGATCAGGAATCCTACACTAAATAAAAGTAACCATCACCATTGATCAATGATATCGATACACTCATTTCACCTACCCCATGGTTATTCCATTCGAAAATAACCTCACCATGTGGTCCGACTATAAATTAAAAATGTTGGAAGTACCAATTCTACTTGCATTATTTTCCTAGTAATAATATTTCAAAAACCATTTATTGTTCTTGTTTTTCATGATAAATTGCAACTAGTGCATTATTGTACTAGGAAAAATTATTATTCTCTTGTTCTAATCGAAATATTAGCCATTCCTAAGTATATTTTAGGATTACATCCTTCTCTTTCCATACTCAAGGTCTATATATTGTTCACTACTTTTTCCAAGTAACTTAGTTATGCCCACCTTGGATTGTTGCACTATTCTCCTTATGCATTAGAATCCATATTGTAACATACCTTCAGTTCTGGAACTTTATCATCACACATTGGAAGTTTTTGATGAAGGTTATACTCAGTTTTTTTCTATGTACAACCATGGGATTTCTTTTCTTTGCATTGGTTTTCACATTGACTTACAAAAACTAGGTTTATAAATGCACCACCCAACTACAATATTTTACCCTCCACTATATTTTTCTATGTCATAAAATATTGAAGTTATCCTGGGTTCCTCTAATGATCCTATTCTATGTTTTTACATTCATGATGCAATATCAACTCAACTAGTCTTAGCTAACTGACCCACCAATCTTTACCTCGTATAGATCCCATGATCCTTGCAATTGTTATTTTTATGTATTCACATGTGCACATTTCCATGCACACATAGCACCACACATAATACATCCAAAAATATGCAAAACACATGCATATAAACACATTAAACAATGCTTCACACAATAATTCCTATAATTCTAGAGACCACACGATTTATATTTATATGAACAAGGCTATACATCATTTTCCTACTTAGTAGGAATTCCCTTGTTTTTGTCAACCTATAAGTTTATTTTTCGTGATATGCATAATTATTCATATTTATACTCCAATTACCCGCCTTAAAACCATGTTAAACATAATGATACTTCCACACACACACAAATATATATATATATATATATATATATATATATCTGTGTGTGTGTGTGTGTGTGTGTGTGTGTGTGTGTTAGTTATGTTTACAATACATAATTCCATATCAAATACTAAGTTAGGGTTAAAAGAATCTTCTCATTCTAATTTATTGTCCATCATTTCGAAGGACTCAACCAACCAACTTGGTTGTTACATTACTCTTTCCACTCTTAATCTTCCACTTAACAAATATCACCTTACCCATGTTATGCAAAATTATAATTTTATAAACATTTCTATTACCAATTTTAAGAAAAATATCATTATCACTATAAATTATGATTTGATAGGTTCAATGTTACTTTCATTTTATTATTTTCATAGATGATATTTTATCCAAACTTGTTATAAATTTGCGGTTTCGGTAGTTTTTAGTTCTTTTTAACTACTTTGAATAATCGGGAACCTTTGTTATAACACACAACTAACTACTTTCACACACTTCTTTTCGTAGATAATTTCGTTCACTATGTATAAGCCATCATTTTTTAAGTTATCCTGATATGCAGAACTAAAGTTTAAGAATATAAATAAGTCAATTTTTGGCAATCCACTTTCAAGGAGATCACAATATTTTTTATTCCACCCTCATCCCTTAGGAGCATCTTTCATCCATTTTATTATGTATTTTACTCTAAATGAGAGTATTCACAATTTAATATTTATGCATGTTATGCTCAAAAGTGTATTAGTTGTGTCACTCTCATTATGTTACTTTAATATAGTTCTTCCTTCTATATGAGCTCATAAAATATTACTTACTTCATTCAATAACATGTTATTTTACTAAATATAACATCTAAGGTCTACATGTGGAAAACAATTTTACTCCAATATGAGAGTAAGTAATTTTCTTATGATATCATTTACACAATAATAATACTTGTTATCATCATTTGTTTTCTTTCTCTCTTTTTTTTTTAAATTTCAAGGAGATTTCCTTACCTTATTCCCATGATGGTTTGCAACCTCTGATTTTCCCTTTAGGAACCATCATAATCTCATGATACCAATAAGCCACATGCAAACATTATTAATTACTTAGACTCACCAAATTCACAATAGCTATGATATTTTCCCCTTATTCAAGTGGACCTAGTTCTTATACACCTTAACTATCCATTGGTTATTTAATTCACTTTTTTTCTTTTATGTTATTCATGTCCTTCTAATATTTTCCACGCAGACCATAAAATATAGAGGGAGAAGGTAATATTAAAATAAAACACTTTGACTATTTAAGGTCACAATATGGCATTGTACCACCATTGTACGAGCATAGGTAAAATAAACAAAAAATAATAGGAGATTTACATCACTAACCTTATAGAATTACTTCTCCAAAACACTTCGCTCATGAGATTCTATCAATCCTCTTCTTGTGTTTTGCATCCCCTTCTATCCAAAAAATTAGTGGCTAAAGTGTCTAGAGATAACAGATGGATTTTTCCTTCAATCATGATGTCCTATTTTTTTTTCACTAAAATATTGAACATAAAAGAAGGAATTCCTATGATTCATAATTAACTTACATAGCATAAAACTATAACTAATTATCCCAGGCCCCAGATGCAGGTGCCTGACACGTCTTGTATAGGCTAACGCCTCACTCATCGACACATGAGCAACTAGCTAAACAAAATGGAGGCTTATTCGCTCTAGTGCATGGAGAACTTAAATAAGGTTGACATGGGAGGACGTCGGCACTCCATGAAATTCACTCCCCCTCCCTTCGCCTTCACTCCTACTAGATGGCCATTAATGTCGAATGGAACCATAAATTTCCATATCAATTTTCATTTATCCTTCCTTGCAACTTTTCTTTGTGACGCCTCCTCCGCTTGTTTCTTTGCTAACTATCTGGTTCCCTCTGTGCATCTGACCTCTACTAAGTAGGTTCTACTCTCTGCTACAAATATATCACATCGCCACTGAATGCGTTATCGTCATGGAGGTGGAAGAGGCTCCTCCTCCCATGCTCAAGCCCCTTGTTCATCTACGCGCACTCTTTCCCTTTCAGTTTTCCTTGACATCACAGAGGTTTTCGACCCTATATCTCCCTCCCCGATGCTCTCTTCCCAGCTTATGTTTCGTCTCCTAGAAGAGCAGCATGATGAAATTGGCTCAAGATGTAGAAAGAGCCCTTACAAGTCTACAATCTCGCACTCCTCTTCCCCTTTATCCATAAAATCCACTCGTCTTCTTATCAAAAACTCGGATGGCAACTGGAGCTTTGCTTTGGAGTGCACCTGGAAAAAAGAGGCAATTGTGGACAACATGGCTTGAACAAAAAGTACCAAGAAGCCCAATATGGTCTCATCTTTGACTCTGGAGCCTGACCCCCAACTCAAAAAGCAGGACATAGAGACCCTGTCAGGGTCTCTGAATATGGCTGCTTCAGAATTGAGGAAAATCGACATTAGGTGTACAATGATGCAAAGATTCAATAGATGCAGTTCCTTCGCTCTCTTATTTCTTAGTTTACATAGGCTCATATATATTTTTTATGCATTTTTTTTCTTCTTCTTACAAATATTTTCACTCCTGGACACATTAAGGATGGTTTCCCCTTGAAGGGCAGTCCAATTTTTATTTTTTGAACATTTCTTATCGAATAGGGGTTGGCTAGTCCAACAACCACATGACGTGAAACTCGCTTTGTATTTTTGTACATTTTAATATAAATTAGCCTAATTTAGAAAAAAAAGCTAATTACCTTAGGGATTCTAATGCTTGCATAACCCGCATTATAATATCTTTTGGTTCTTATTGAATCATGTGAGTGAAACCACTAATTATTAAGTATATTATTTTTTTATAAGATAAGTTTAAACTCCAACCTTTTCCTGTTAAGTTGTCTTCGTTGAATAACTTTTCACATCAACTTGTCATCTACATTACAAATTACTTCTTTTTTCATGTTTTCCCATATTCATCCCATGGGATTATCTCTTAAAAGTGGTTACTCTCTACTTGTATAGCCAATTGTTTTGATCACCGAAATATATATATATATATATATATATATAGTGACAACAATGTTGCTTCCTTCATGGCTCAACAAAACTTTATATAGTTCACATAAATTGGTGCATGGATCTTTGGTTGCATACACCTTTCAATTATGTAGGTTTCCAACTTGAATTATTTAAGATTATTTTAACTATGGATATACCCACAAGAAATTATTTTTATCTACTATTATAATGCTACTGTCATAGTTATATTTTATGCCACAAAAAGGGATTTCTATTGATATTTATGCATATATACAAAAAGGCATAGAGTTACTATTATTAAAGTGTATGCATATTTCTATGCTTTCACCCTTTTTCCTTTCATTTTATTATTCTTTCTAGAATGGCCTACTGTGGTGTTTACCCTGATCTCCTTCAGGGAACTTAACTAGAGACCTAAATTCGAATAGCTTCATTGCATGGACTAAGTAACCAACACTTTAGATTCCTATTTTAACCAACTAGTGTTTGGTCCAAACAAAACTTGATTATCCATTTTATTTTAATATAAGCACCTACAAGTGTCCAAGCCTTAACCTTTGGTTCATTAGCTACTTCCAACTACTTCGTGTAATAATGTGTCTTTCTTTAGTTAGACATAAGTACTTTGTCTTGTTACGGTTTTTTATGTTGATACCAATCGAATGAGTACTTTTCACACATATCTAATGTCAAAATTAAATATTACTTTCTTTGGCACCAATAATGCTCTATTCCCCTTTTCAACAATACTCGATGTTTAAATTGAGAGAATTTTATGAATATTGATCTTATATGTTTAAAAAGTTCTCTTTTGTTCGTGAGAATTCTCAAAAAGAGCCCAACTATTAACAAGAAATCATCAACCAAAAAATTCTATACATGCCCTTCCTTCCTACATGATGTCTTCTAATTTTTTAACAATTTAGTAATCATTAATTATTTCATTTACACATATATGTCTCTTGGCTTGTTGATACATCTACTTCCTGATTGTTATAGATCATAGACTTCTCTTGACTTGGCTCTATATCATGCAAATTTATTTGCTTCCTCATTACGTAAGAAGATATTCATAATTTTTGTTGGACTCCTAGGCCACAATGTTGAACCTTTCATCTTTGACACCACGTAACATCTCCCTTGTCTCCACTTATGGATATAAATTATTATTATTATTATTACTTCGAATTCGACATAGAGCTAATAACAACCTTGTTGTGTACTTCAAACAAATTGTAATTGTGGATATTACATTACATCTAAACATGTCTATTACGTTTATTTCCTTTCAATTAAAAAAATATCTAAATATGTACATTTAACAGGGTAATAATCCACATATTACGGATATTGTTAATTGATTCTTGATTTTTTTTTTATTTTAGAATATTGTTGATATATCCTTAAGGGTTTTTAGTTATCACAAATATGGGATAGACCTGGGAAATTGTGCCCATATTTTATAATTTTGACCCTCCCGTTCTAATAATTGATATAAAATTTAACTTCGCTTGCTATGTTTGGATATGTTTATATATATATAAGTTTGTGTGAAGTCTTTTTGAACTCTCTCGATGCTTGGATATCGCTTTAGTCATATAAATTCATTAAGGAACAGTCTGCGTTCCATGCGTTAGATGATCCAATAGCATATGTGCTAGGGTTTAATCCGATCATTTTGGATAAAGGAGTTACAAAGGTAATTATTTCCCTCCACCATCGCACTTTCACTATCCATTTGTACTTTCAGCTCCTAGGGAGGCTTCCTATGAAACTAATAAATTGCTCACAATGGAGTTGTGACCATGTTATTCACCAGAGGTAAAGTGTATAATGTGGTTTAGCTACGAATATATGGTTTTCAAGCTTTTTCATTATGTTCTTTGTCACAGTTTTTAAAAGTAAAGTTTAACCTATCTTGTTTCTTGAATTATTGTCAAGTCATGTCTTGTTACTTGGAATCCCCACCTTGAATTTGGTCGATACTTCTTCCTTAGCACTAGGTATTTTGTTTTAAAAAAATTTATTGCATTTCTTCCGACTGTAAATTTGGAAGGCTAATGAGTTACCTCCTTACCATTCGAAGATTAATTTCCAAGTTTTATTTTTGGGTTTGATGTATGACATGTGAGGTAACTTGTTTGTTTTAGTGCCAAAAGTTATTGACACTGACAAACACTTTTATATTTATTTCGTGCCTCACTTGTTCAGTAACTAACTTATAATCTCATTTTGCCCTCAGTTACAGGTTTTTCTCTTGAAACCGTGAGATGATTCTCACCCCTTCTAGCCTAGAAAGCATCATATTTATGATATTCCCACATTTTACCTTGCAGGGCAGCATATACTGTTGCCACGCTTCACCTAGGTTCTCGATTTCTGTCACAAATTTATTTCAGTATTTTTTGTACATTTAATTATGGGAAATCTAAATTTAATCACAACCCCGTGGATTTTAAGGAGAATAAACCTATAATTTGGGATTATAAGTCTGTATTTAGGCAAGAAAACCCACCCTTATTGCGGTCAATATTGTGATTACTGTTGTGGGTCTTTTAAACTATTGCATATAACAATGTTTTGGAATATGCCTTTTACAACGTTATTGTTAGATTTAGATATTTTTGTTCTAATATTAGATTAGGATTACAAACCATTGTGAAAACAAATTATGTTGCTAACCCTAATCCTTAGTTTTTATATGCTCGTAATTTTCTTTACACTAAGTGTTTAATTTATATTAATATTCAAAATACCATATGGTAATTTCTGGCAAAGTTCTTAGAGTCTAGTTATATTATGAGCCATATTCGACCTGCTTAAATTTTTAACAGTTCCAAGTATTTCCATGGCTAAGTGACTGTATTTTAAGACATGATTACTAAATATACGAGTAGTTATGATTATTCACATAATGTTTTATTTTCATTCATGTACACTCTGATTGTCGGGTAGGTACAAGACTGACATTTATCTATTGTTTTCTCTTTACTTTTACGTGGTGATTACGAGGTTCCTTTACTCATAGGAAATGGACCTATTCCTTTCTTATTTTATAATTAAATTATTCTATTTTTTCTTCAAGAACCTTTCCTAATATATAGGTTTGAAGAGACAGAAAAGTATAGTCCATTTTCTATATTTTTTTAAAACAACATTATTAGGGAACTGTTACAAAAATCTTCATGAAAATCAGGTATTATTCCATCTAACAATGCATATATGTGAATTTCATGATTATACTATCCTTCTTAGTTTGTAATATATATTTCTCGTTGGATTTTTTTTTTTTTATATCCAGTTTTGTGGTCTCCTAGGTGCATACATTCATTTATGTTCAACATTACTTAATATTTAAACATGAAAAGTTTCATAACTATCTAGAAATATAAGGGTTTTTCTCAAGCTACCAATTCTGTCAGCATGGCTCGAGCACTAAACCAAATACTTGATAGGGTTTTGTCATATTCCAACTAAATGATAATTCTAGTTTGGTTTTCAACTTGTCTTACTGGATATAATTCTATTGTTCCTATTTTCTCTCGAGTTTTTCAATCCAAAAAAATAATTATTTTCCACATAAATGACCTCCTTCTTAGGAGAAAATATTTTAGAAGACAATACAGTGAATCATAATTTTCTACATTACAAATTGCAAGATATCATAAAATAATTCAGTACTTATCTATTTTATTTTTCTTCATGTCTTCATTAAAAAAATCCAACCAAAAATTCACAAGGAAATGAATTCTCCTCCCAACCAATGAGACTAGTCATCCATGACGTCTCCCCCAAAGCTAGATTCACATCCAGGGTAAATTTGAACAGTGAAATGTATAATTTGTAGGCAAAGGTTATCGGGTCTCGATTGAATAAGTAAACTGAGAGCATGATCTCCAGTCGTATTCCACTGGCCTACTAGCATTAGAATACTCCCTTAACAGATTCTTTCTGATTTATATAGTCTTATCTCCACCAATTTTCCTCAGGTCCTCTCTACCCTATTGGCTTTCTCCCCTTTTATTGAAAAAATTCATGAGGAGGAGTTTGGGTAGGTAACCACCTTGCTCATAACTGTTCCAACTACCTAGAATGTGAGCTCTCTTCACATTCCCTTGCAATGTGAATTTATGGATTAGCTGCATATAATTCATATGCATATTTTTGCATTAAAGGGATGCATATTAATAATTATAAATCCTTCTAATGGCCTATGAACTAGTTTCTTTTCATACCAATTGTAAAACAATATTTACAAGTTTTCACAAAAGGAATTACAAATACATAGTCTTTTTAAAAGGAAAACATGCTATATTATCTTATTGGTTGATCCATCTTATGAAGGACATCCAAGATCATGAAAAATACTAAAAAGGTGTTGAAATAATGTGTTTTTTCACAACATAACTTATTGTGTTTTCTTATTATTATATTTATAATATAGTATTATA
Organism: Pinus albicaulis; assembly: GCA_034641835.2. Classification (NCBI taxonomy): domain Eukaryota; kingdom Viridiplantae; phylum Streptophyta; class Pinopsida; order Pinales; family Pinaceae; genus Pinus; species Pinus albicaulis. The sequence goes on along the minus strand of CM076582.1, from coordinate 1,338,617,648 downwards.
TTACATTATTATTTTAATAAGTTTTAAATAATATGTGTTTCATAAAATTATGTATAAAGGAATATAATTATTAACTATAATTAAAATATCCAAAAATAACAAAATAATATTGAGAGAAAAGTTAATATTGCAATTATGGAGATGGAAAATATTCTTGTAATACATGAATAACCCTTTCATGATGTTTCCTTAACCTCATGTATATACTAAACATGAAGATCGTGCATATTCCCTAGCTTCATGATAAAACCCTAAATCTCTAGTTTCATGATATCCTATCCTTGCTAAAATTCCCATGAAACCCTAGCTCTATCTAAGAAATGGGTATCTTTTGATTATAGAGGCCTTAGCCCTAACATATTGGTGCAAATCCTAAACCTAATACTTATGATTGCCTAAATGAAATACCTGATTGGAAATCTATGTGTATGGAACCCTAAGCCTTATCTTTGTTGATGGTGCCCTAAGAAATAAGGCATATTGAAAAGGTGCATAGCCTTAAAGTTATTTCATGGATTGTTCATCTATGACCTTGCATCCTAGACCTTGAATATTAAGAAGCATATAAACATTCCAAATTTCCATAATCCTAAAGGCTTCCATGATAAATTAATGATGGAAGTTCACAAAATATAAATTTATCGATGAACAATGCCCTCATTTAAATCTTCAATTGGCATATTCTTGTAGAGTATTTTTTCCTCTTTCCAATGAGCTATCATTCGCCTCCTAACTCCTCATGGACGCAGAGAAACTTATTTTTCAGGATGAAAAAAATAGATTCTTCCTGCTAGCGGACCTAATCTGACTTCTGTAGGCTGAAATGTCCCATCAATAGATGTGTCTACTCATAGAAATTTTCGACAAATAGCACAGTGAGGAAGAAAAAAATTACAGGAGGCTAACAGGACATAAAAATTTAATGTTTAGCCTAATTTTTATGTCAGGTTATCACCCAGTTCTAAATATACATAACTCAAACCTATTTTATTTGCCTCAAAATTAGATCTATGATAGTCTTCTTTGTAGAAAAACATGTGACAAAGTCCTGTGAGAGGTCGAAACAATGGAGAGGCTTGGAAGGTAAAATATCTAACTCGTACCAGTGAATATTTCCCTCCAATTCACATCTCTATGGTAATATGCAATTGTCTAGGATAAGATTACACAACCACATGTAAAGAAGACTAGTGCCACTTACAAGCTCAAAGAGTCTTCTGAAGTGCTCAAACTTGTGAATAATAAAGAACAATCCTTATAATTTAGGCCTCAAGTAAAATTCTTATTCTTTGAACCTGAAACATAGCTAAAACCTGTGGTGATTTTAGAGAACTTTAGACCTGATTTACAACACTTCAGATCATTGTTTTGAAGCCCGTATTGTATTAATGTAAGAAGGATTTTTGGGAAATACTTTCTTTAGGTTTCAATGACCCATGGTTTGACTCTTATAAGATATAGGTAAGAATAGTCACACGTACACTATCTTTCAAGATAAGGCCTACATCAAACTGTTAAGGCTTGAATAAACTCAAACCTTTGATTTGGCAGCTCAAATAGTGTGGAAGATACCTAGTGCAGTAAGCTTGGACAACCTCCTTTGAGATATCCCAAATATGTGGAGTTATAATTGGTCAATTTATTGACCCATGATCGGAACTAAAACAACGCAAAGAAGTACATAATTTAAATTTGTTTGATTTTTGCAGCAGCCTTTGGAGCATAATTGGATTAATACATTGGTTGCGCAAAAAATCTCTAAACATCAGATAGTTGACATACCTTGAAGCATTGAAGTATTCAGAGGGTGAAGTGTTGGGAGTGTTGGAGTAGTGAAGTATTTGAACAACATATTATTAGGATCCTTGATCAATGAAATTTGGAACTCTTGGAGTTTTCTTAGGTTAGAATTTTGAGGAACACCTTGAATATTGAAGAATACCTTAGATAATATCTTGGAGGAGCTCATTATAAACATCTAGAACCTTGAAGACATCGTGAAAAACTTGAAGAATTATTTGGTGCAGACCTTGAGCCTTAGTGTAGCCTATTGAATACATCTTGTTGAGAAGCCTTAGCTGATCTTGGAGACATTATCGTAGACCATGACACATTGAAGCCATCATGAGATGACCTTGGAAATTTTGTTTGTATGAAATGAAGAGTTCTAGTGAGAGCTTCTGAAAAGATAAAACTGTCATAGATGAAGTGATTTGGAGATTTTTTAAGGGCAGTGCTGAAGGTGAATATATTTTCAACGTTGGTTGCAGAAGTAATTCGGATGGTAAAGAATCACTAAACTTATATTGAAAAATTGAACTAGTGGGTTGAATCCCTATATGATAGGAGTCCTCAAGAAGACCAGGTTGGATCCTATACTAGAAATAGTGTTGGATCCTTAGAGTTTGATGCCTCAAAGGGAAAAGGATGGAGCCATCAGAGGATAGGGTTGGAGCCCTAAAGGTTGGGGGCTAGTGAAGTCGAAGTTGGTGCTTGGAAAGTTACAAGTTAGAGCCTTGTGGATTGGAGATTTGTGTCGTCATCTAGTGTTGGAGCCTTACACTATATTGTATTGGATTTATTGTAAATAACATGATTGAAGTCCTCATTATATATGAATAATAAAATTATATAGTCTACATTGTTAATTTTGTGTTCTAATTATAAGTTATATTAACTCGTAAAAATAATAATTAAAAATAAATATTGACTGACCTCCCTCTCAATATTTCCAACAATTGGTATCAGAGCCAGTACCTTCACTCAAATCCTAATAGCTTGACGGTAGATCCTTAGAACACAAATGGAAAATCCAACGAAGAAGAGCTCCAAACCATGTGAAAACTTCTCTTCCTCATTAAAGAGTTTAGATGAAAACCAGGTTGACAAAGCCCCTTTGTTGAATGAAAAAAATTTGAAGTATGGAAGGGTAGAATGAAATTATTTTTTTTGGCTTAATATTTTGAAGTTTGGGAATCAATTATTACTGAAAGCGCAATGGAAGAAGAATCCAAGGAAAATAATTGAAAAGAAATAAGGCCAAAGTGGAGAAATGTTCATCAACAAAAGGTATTTAAAAAAAACTTCAATATATTCAATTAAAAGGAGCATTGACCATGACCACTATTCAATAATATTAAGAAAACGAATAATATCTAAAAGGACATCTCAAGGAAAAAATTGTAGCTTCCCTAGAAGCGATAAGAAATTTGAAAAAGGAAAATAAGGAGCCCAAGAAGAAAGCATGAGATGGTGACCATGACCTTCATAAGACAAGGAAGTAGGTTTACCTATTCAATATCCAAGTACAAGAAAGAGATAAGGATGTCACCAAGCTAGAGGAGGAATTTCATCAAAATAATAAAAATCATCGTGAAGAATTCATATACATGATAAATAAATTCGATAAAGCAAAGAAAAGGGAATGTACTTTGTCAATCCATCTTGAACAAAGACATGAAGACTTGAATAAAGTTGAAAGAAAATTTGGTCAATACAAGGAATATGTCTCCTAGGCATAGATACTAGCTAGGAGAAGCAAATGAACAAGCTCAAGGAGATAAAAGGGTGATGGTAGTTTTGACCCCTCTAGAAGGACAATTCGATGAAGTAGAAAAGGAAAGAAATTCCATGATATTCAAACTAGAAGAAAAAGATGGAGAGATATGCAAATTCAAATCAGATATCACCTCACTTAAGGGCCAATCATGTGAAGCAACGAGAATAAAGGAAGAAATCGAGAACAATTTAGACAAGAAGGACGAATAATGTAATATGATTAAAGAATAAATTGATCTCCTAAGAAAATAATCTGATCATTTGAACAAGAGTCTAAATATCTATCAAACCCTAGATGACATTTTAACTGATCAAAGGTCCCCCTTTGATAATTGAAGTCTTGGCTATGTAGGTGAACCTTAAGAAAGAATGATGAAAACCCTAATGCTTCAAACAACAAGGATGTGGAGAATCACGAAAGAGACTTTGATGCTCCTACATCCAAAAAATACAAGGATAAGAGACAATTTGACATTGGAAGAAATCCTACTCCAAGAAGATGTCCATCTAGTGTGAAGAATGCAAGAGGAAATCAATTCGACCAAACGATTTTAAGGCAAAATAGCCTTAGAATTAAATCAAGGGAATACTCAGTAGAAGGTATCAAGGATGAAAGAGTAAATGGGTATCATCAAAGAATCCCAAGCCAAAAATACTTTAGAAGTAAGTCAAGACAATCCCAATTTTCTAGGTCACAAAGTATATTTTTTTGGTTATGGTTATTATTGTACAAATTTTGACCACATGGAAAAGGATTGTAGGGAATACCACAAGAAAAAATGTAAGGGCCCCTATTAACTCCCTAGAAGAAACATGACAAGAAGAATTCATGATTCCTCATTCATGAACAAGTTGGAGTGCTTGAAATGCCATAAAATTGGACACATGTCTCATTATTGTAACTTGACTCGGGTCCCTAAACAAGCTAAAACCAAGACTAATAAGGAAGAAAATAAAGTTACACAAGTCTGGAGAAAGAAGAAAAATGGATTAGAAAGTCTCTTAAACACTCAATCCAACTACAGATGTTGTTGACTTGATGAAGACATCTTTGGTATATATGATATTTGAAGTTTTGATGATGAGACTCTACCAACAATGAGATCATGCATATTGTTAGGGGGAGCTTGTGATTCTTAAGAATTATTGAAGAAGTTATCGGTGAAGAGGCCTATGAAACCCTTCATGAGTCACACATGGAAAATTATATTTTGATAGATCATCTCTCATGAGTATCTTCCACTTGATTACAAGGCAACAATATTTCTTTTCTAAATAAAAAGGAAGAGCTAGAGGAGTCTGTTGGGCTATATTAATCATGATTAAATGACTAAAATAGTAAACATAAATTATAAATTGAGGATGTATTCTATTTCAATGAGAGCCACACTCTTTGTCGCGATACATCAAACTAGAAGAAAATCCAAATAACATAAATCGTTGGTGAAGTAAATGCTGGAAATAAATCACTCACGTAGAAATATAATGATCTACAAGACTGTGATCACAACTCAATTAATCTATCCTAGCATGCCACACAACAATTACCCAACTATTATCTCTAATCCCACATGTGTAACAATATAAAATATTGGAATTCAATTAGATCCATTCTCAGCTAATAACAACAGCAACAACACTTCCACTGATACATAAAGCTATATATATATATATACAGCTAACTTAACTGTTGCAATGCTTGCTAAAGAGGAGGGCCCTTCCTCCCTATCAAGGCACAGGAAGAGAGAGAACTTAACGGTAACTAAATCAGAGGATGCATGTAACATCAAAAATAGCATAACTTGTATTATTATGATCAGAATTACAAATCCAAAGTAAGGATGTTCTCCGCTAACCTTTCTACCTCAAGGGTCGAGAACTATATAGTGGTTACATCTGAGAAAAATGAGTGATGGATTATTCATGAGAATATTATGATTCTCATGCTGATTAAAAGAGAATATGTATGGTTACAACCACTTCTTAATAAAAATTCTAACTGGAAAAATATAGATTAAAATCAGAACCACCTAGAGGATGTTATCCAAAAATACAATATGTAATAGCTTCTACATCTATTGTGATAAGTCCGAACTGTAGCGTAATAGCTAGAGGATAGGTCAGCATTGGAAATGGATGAGATCCAGTTAGTGGTATAGTTGTAACAACAGTTCATCATTGGGTCTATAACAATATGGTGTAACAACTCATTGTAACATTACATCTTTAAATGCTCTTATACGCCTCGTGCTCCAGATATTTTGTGCTAAAAATAGCATATATAAAGACAACAAAAGACCATATATCTTATCTAAACATTCATCCCCCATTAGTCATAAAAAGACATGATACATCATAATAATTGATGAAATGGCAAGGTAGTGAAAATAGGGTGAAACAACAAATGCTAAGATAGAAAGGTAGCAAAAAGAGGCAAATATAGGCCTAGTGGTTGTATTCATGAGGTAAAATGGGGGAAACAAATGTAATAAATATGTAAAAAATGAGCACCCAACATATGCAGGCAGGGAGAGTTGGTTGATCATCTACCTTATACATTTCCATGAAGGAATGAAAAGGCTTAGGAGGAGAAAGTACATTAAAGAAGAGCATCATGACAATGGGAGAAACATATTTATCATGGATAACTATCATTGATGAATGAAATACAATGGAGTAGCATATGAAGAAGAAACTTGATATGGGGAGTATTTTGGAACCCCATTTTCCATTGATGTCAAAGGGGCAGAAATTGTTGAAAGAGAAAGAATATTTCCAAAAATGAAAATGGGGGATATTATTGGTCAAAGCTGTCATTGATGTTAATATTGAATTTTTGGAGATGGAAAATATTCTTGTGATGCATTAATAACACTTTTTTGATGTTTCCCTAGCCTCATTCACACCCTAAGCATAAAGATGATGTATATTCCCTAGCTAAATGACAAAACCCTAAAGCCCTAGTTTTGTAATACCCTAGCCTAGCTATAATGCCCATGAAAACCTATATCTATCTAAATAAGGGATACCTCTTTATTATATATGCCTTAACCCTAACATATTGGTGCAAATCCTAAACCTAATACTTATGGTGGATTGAAGCAAATACATGATTGGAAACCTATGTGTATGGAACCCTAAGCCATATCCTTGTTGAAGGTTCCCTTAGAAAGAAGACATATTGAAAAGGTCCATAAAATTAAAGCTATTTTTTGTACCCTTCATTTATGCCCTTGCATCCTAGAACTTGAATATTAAGAAGCCTATCCACATTCCAAATGTCCATAATCCTAAAGGATGCCAAGATAAATTAATGATGAAAGTTCAGAAAAATATGAATTTGTTGATGAAAAATGAGCTCATTTAAATGTGGAGATGGAATAGCCTTGTAGGGGATCTTTTCTCGATTTTCAATGAGATATCACTCACCTTCCAGCTCCTCATAAACCAAGGCAAAATTAACTTCCAAGATGAAAAAGATATATTATTTATGTTAGCCGACCTAAGCTGACTTGTGTATGCTGACATGTCCCATCGATAAATGACTCTATTCATATCAATCCAAAACCAGTATATATATATATATATATATATATATATATATATATATATATATATATATATATATATATATATGTCTAAAGTGCTTCATTTGAAAAACAATTTTTGGTGAAGGACATAGCTAAGACGAACATAAATTATTGTAGGTCGATAGGGCATAAAATTTTAATGTTTGGGCTAATTCTTTTGTTGGGTTATCACTCAAAGCTAAATATACATAACTAGAACCTATTTTCTTTTCCTCAAGCTAGGATCTAGGTTAATCTTCCTTGCAACAAAATTTTTTACAATGTCTTGTGAGAGGATGGAACTGTGCAGAGGCTTGGAAAGTCAAATATAGAACTTGTACCAGTGACGACTGCCCTCCAATTCACATATCTATGATAATTTTAAGTTTTCTAGGCTCGGATTACAGAGCCAACTATAAAGAAGAGCAATGTCACTAACAAGCTCACATAGCATTGGGAAGTGCTCAAAACTATGAGAAGTAAGGAAAAGTCCTTGAGTCACTAGAATTTGGGCCTCCAACAAAAGGCTTATTCCTTGAGCCTAAAATATAGCTCGGAACTATGGAGATTTTAGAGAACTTTAACCCTGATTTACAACACTTCGAATCATTGTTGCAAAGCTCAAATTGCAGTGTTGGAAGAAGGACCGTTGGGAAATACTTTGTTGAGGTTTGAGTGACCTATGGTTAGACTCTCCATGGAAAAAGGTAATAACGGTCACACATACGCCATATTGCAAGCTAATACCTATAACAAATTGTTAAGGCTTGAAAAAACTCATACCTTTGATCTAGCTGCTCGAACAGTGTGGAAGCTACCTAGTGTAGTAAGCTCAGACAACTTCCTTTGGAATAGCTCAGATCTATGGAGTTATAATTGCTACTTTTATTGACTTGTGCTTTGAAGTACAATAACCTATGGAAGTAGAAATTTTTCAATGGTTTGATTTGTGTAGCAGCCTTTGGAGCATCATTGAAGTAGATACCTTGGTTGAGAAACAAGTCTCTATATAAGAGATAGTTGAGATACGTGGAATCAGTGGAGTATCTAGACAATGAACTCTTGGGAGTCTTGGAGCAGTGAAATATTTGGATAGTAGATTATTAGGAGCCTTGGGCAGTGAAATTTGGAACTCTTCGATATTTCTTGGGCTAGGCTATTGAATAACATCTTGGATATTGAGGAACACCTTGGATAATATCTTTGAGCATCTCATTCTAGAAATTTGTAACGTTGAAGAAATTTTGAAGCACTTGAAGAATTATTTGGTGTAGAACTTGAGGCTTAGTGCAGGCTATTGAAGACATATTGTTGAGAAGCCTTAGCTGATATTGGAGACATTATTGTAGACCATGATGCATTAAAGCCATCATGAGGTGACCTCGAAAATTTTATTTGGGTGAAATGAAGAGTTATGGTGAGAGCTTCTAAGAAGATAAAGTTGGCATTGCTGAAGTGATTTAGAGATTGTTTAAGGGAAGTGCTGAAGGTGAATATTTTTTCATGGCTCATTGTAGAAGAAATTTGGAGCTGTGGAGAATTACTAAACTTATTTTAATGAATTAAAGCAGTGGGTTGAATTCCTACAAGATAGGAGTCCTAGAGAATATTAGGTTGGAGCCTGTAACAAAAATAGAGTTGGAGACCTGGAGGTTAGTGCCTCAAAGGGGAAAGGTTGGAGCCTTGATAAGATATGGTTGAAGCCCTAGAATTGGGACCCTTGTGAAGTGTTAGGTCTGTATATTACTAGTGTAGTCTGTCATTATTTTTAATGTATCCCCGTTACTATTATTGGTGTACCCGTGTATCCCCCATATTGTTATCAGTGTGCCCGATAAAAAGCACTATTGTTATTTTTGTGCCCTTAAATTATTATTGTTAGGTCGGCTAGGATTATATTGTGACTCCATGGACTCCTATATATAGAAATGAGGTTTTTTCATTTGAATCATCCAAGAATTGTTCATTTATGTAATGTAAATTAGGTTTCACCCTAGAAATGGCTTATTTCTAAGGCGTTGATCTCTCTTTTCTTCTATATTCGGAGCTCGTTTCATAACATTTGGTATCAAAGCTTTGGATTTTAAGGTCTCGCTACTTCAAATAGGTCATGTGTAATTTTCGCTATAAATTGTTTTCTACAAAGGTTCCAAAGCTAAAACAAAAACCCGTTTGAGAAGAAATCCTAAGGAACTTCGTGTAAAAGTTTTAGATATTTTTTCACAATACTTTCATTGGTATGATTTGTGGAAGTTAGGGTTTCTGCAGGCTCCCAAATTTCATGTGAAAGAGGTGACCTTGGGAAATTCGTCTTAACTCTCTTTCTCTGAGAATTGGATTAGAATTCTATAAAATATGGCTGAAATTACATGGACTTCAATTTCCCGTGTAGAAATTTTGGAGCCAAAGGAGGAAACAATGACATATGGCACGTCGTACAAGTTCACTCTATTGAACCAATCCATAACTGGGTCACTGGGGGAGATTCGGAATAACTTTGCCTTGAAGAATCCAAATCAGCTCATACCTATGACATTCAAAGGAAGACTCGAAGGGCTACTAAAGTACCGAAGATCAATTCTTGGGAATCTGAAATTACAAAGATACATCAATTTGAATATTGATCTCCTCAAAAGCAAGAAAAAGGTGTGCATTTTTTTTAAACATTGCACAAGTCTTGTTTGAAAAATCAGTTTGAAGGGATTTCAAGGGCATATTGAATCATAGATATTAGTATCAGCTTCTAGAATGGCCCTGAAAATAATTCCACACCCATTAAGCCCTCAGAAAGCTCTAATATGAAGCATGAAGAGGAAGAATTGTAGTATGATATATTAAAATTACAGTACCAAGTGCAACAAATTAAATATTATAAATAGCAATCAAATATGTCATAGATGGTTTGAAAGGAAAAATAAAGGCTAAGTTGGAAATTTTGAAGGATCAAATAAAAGCTAATATGGATGATAAATTAGTGGAATATGACATCGAGCATCAACAAAAAATTCTCCAACTCTCAAAGGATAACCTAAATTTTTTTTGGAATCGAATGAAACAATAGGAAGATCAACATCGCAGTGAAAGAAGTTCTAAAGAAGTCACAGAAACAAGAGCTCGACAACTATGAAATCGGTCAATTTTAGAGTATCTCATCAAGTCGAAGAACTTACCCGTCGAAGATTCCACATGGGAGGATGAGAATTTTATACATAAGCATCAATAAATAATCAAGTGTTGAGGATATTGTGGCTCATTCACAATATCCTTTATTTTAATTTTTAAAAATACAAAAAAATAGAAAACTATCAAAAAATATGTTAGAGTATCAAAATTCATGTACTTTAGCATAAAAATATATCTTCTTGTTATGATAAAATTTAAAGTTTAAATACTTTAAAGTCTTTATATAAGGGGGTCCTAGTTTAAAGATTAATTATCGAGCACTTTATGGAGTGGGATTCGATGAGGGATCAAGCAGTAAGAAAAAGGCTCAACCCGCGGGCACTTTCAGTGTGGGGATTAACATAGAGGGTGCCTCTGTAGTTGACTGTGTTGACTACGGGAGTAACAAATATGAACGGTCAAGATTGATTGTGGAGTCATAAGCCAAATGAATCCTCCATACCTCGAGGCCCCCCTGCAGTGACGTTTTTTGCCAACTTTTTTACAGTTGGCATCCACGTCAGGGTTTCTTAACGGCCTATTGGCGTGTCTTATCAACATTTAAGTTTAAAGCTGCGCCACCTATTTGAGGGAAATTCTCATTCTTTCTGAAATTATCATTGGTTAGTTGGTGTTTGAAATTTGTCTGTGCTGCGTCGTTTTCAATTTTTTGTCACCCTGTCAATTATTGGTCACCCTGTAAGCTATCTACCATCCCAAAGTGAAACAATAGCTAAATTTTCATCCCTGTCAGGTTATCCTAGTCACATCCCTCTGATGGATATCGAGAGGGACATCCAGGACACAGATTGTTTGCTGAACCACCTTTCTTTTTATCAGCAAGTCCTTCTAAATGAAAATAATTCTCCAATTTACACCGCCATGGTAAAAACTGGTGTGTTGTCTGCATGTATCTTGAAAACTCATCTTTTTCCCGAATTTATCCATTGGCTAGTGTCTGTTATGTATCTTGGGAAATGTCTTGTAATGAATTGTCAAGGGGAGAACATTCTACAAGTGTCAGCTCAGTTAATTTTCCAAGCACATTGTTTCCCTGAGTCGGAGTCATATATCCAATTCTCTGATGATTCCTTGATAGCGTATTATGACAGTCTTGCAGGTCAATATTTTAATCAACTCATTCATTTTCTGAAGGAAAATACACAACAGTTTGAACATGATAGTAAAGAGTTCCCTATGGAGGTTTTGGATATTGAAGTCAAACTAGTGTTGAGCTGCATTGCAAAGATTTTGTGAAAAGACGAAGACAGTACAGTGGAAAAGCCAATTTTGGGGATGTTCTCCATGATGATGAAGCCACAAGTGGTGCTAGATATTCCATCCTATTGGCAAGAAGCTGTTAACTCTCATCTCATGAACTTATCATTAACGGGGTCATTCAAATTTCCATCACTTATTGTTTATATATTATTATATAAAAATGTAGAAGAATTCATGAATTTTAGGTTAAACATTATGGATATGAATAAGAGGAGACAATCAGTAATATTTTGGATAGATATAGTGAGAAAAGAACAAAATGAGGGTGGTTTGTTTGATTTTTCTGGTTATTTTATGTCTTCTGCATATAAAGTTTTGAATCGAAGTTCTCCCCATTGTTTTTTGCCCAAAGCTTAAGAGCTCTTGCATTTGGGGGAAAGTTGTAAATTTGGTGATTGGTTTGTTTTTGAAGATTATTCTAAAATTAGATTTTATGGAGCTAGTGTAGAACCTTATAGGCTTCCTATGTTTGTGCCTATGAGATTATTCGCTCTAGAGTTTATTAGGAAAATTCTAAATGTTGACCAAATTCACTTTGTGCCTATGAAAAAGGGTCATATGTTCAAATTTCCAATGACTATGGGTCCCTTTATAGTTAATATGAGACAAGCATTTGATGAAGTTGTTGAGATGTTAGATGGAATGCACTTACTGTTAGGAGAGAAGTGGGTTTATGACCCTCACAGTATCATTTCTAGTAGAAGAATTGATAATGGATATTCAACCTTCATTCATGATAGTAGACCAGATCTACAAAAAATGGCAAGTAAAGGTGTTGTGGGTTCAGTAAGTTCAATTGTTCAGACTCCTGTTATATTAGAAAAATCAAATAAAAGAGGTAAAGAGCCAGTTTTTGATTCAGAGGATAAGCAACAAAGAGTTGAGAAGAGAGAAAAGTTCAATGAAGAATCTGCAGATACTCAACCTGGCTTTTCATTACAATTGGTAGATGAAGAAAATGTCCTTACTTCACCCAGGAAGCATGAGAGCACTGAGGATCAAGTTCCTCTAATTAAACAAATGTTTGCCCAAATTGCAGAGAGAAATCAGAAGACGAAGGCAAGTATGGAAGCTCAAGCTGAGTACCAGATAGCTCTAGACCAAACAAGACTTCTAACTGCAGTGGATATTGAAAAAGATCAATTCAAAATTTCCCTTTCACATCCTTCTAATATGTCAATTACTTCTTCTAACAATTTTAATATTGTAAACTTGACTGTAGATGTGAAGAAAATCCCATTGTTGGATAAAGTGAATCTACACATTGAAACAGGTCAGCTGATTGTGAATGACCTAACAAAAATTAATGCAATGGAAATGAAGGTAGAGAATATGCTTGGAAAATTGATATAGCAGTTGAAGTTATAAAAATCCAATTGCATGCCTTTGACAATCCAGAACGAAGAGCTCAAGAAGATCACAGTAAAGATTGGAGTAGATCACAATGATAGGTCAGCTGTGCAGAAGCTTTAGCAAAGTGCTGAATCAGAAATATTTGTGCTAAATAAAAAATTGAAATTTCCTATAGGAGAACATTCCATGGCAGAAGAGGTTGCAGAGGTAGAAAATCAGAAAGAAAAAATTCTTCATCAGCTCATGCAAGAGGAAGAAGAAGTCACTAAATTAAAGAAAACTGCACTATCATTGTAGAACCATATTGAATCTCATACTTGCACTTTTGTTTTTCCATTAGGTAGTGAATATCCATCAACACAAATATCTCAATTAACTATTGAATTGAAGATGGCATAAATAGATCAGAAAAAGGAACAATCTGATTTGGAAACAACAACAAAGTTTATAAAAGCTATTGAGGGAGAAGTCAATAAATACAAAATGGGATGCCAAACTTCTAATGCTAAGATTAAAAATATCAAAGAAAAATTGAAGGGAAATACATCCTTAATACAAGCTAAGGATATCATCTGGAATGATATTATTGAAGGAATGAAAACAAGTTGGGATTTTCTCACTGTTATTACAGAAGAAAAAAGCATTATCAGGGAATTTGAAGAGAAAGTCATGACAGAAAAATAGAAGACAGTCAATAGGGTTGTTTGGGCAAGGAATTTAATTAATTTGATTGATTCTAAAACAAATCACGAATTGGAAAAAAATAAAATTAAAGACGGAATTTTATATACAGTAGAAATTAAAAAAATGATTTAAAAAATTATTGTAGGAAGTCTGCAGAAAAGAAGTTGATTGAGTTAAAGGAAGCAATGAGTAAATTTGATAAACTAGTTGATAGAATAGAAAGAGAAGGTTTTCCATCATGTTGGGGGCTTAGAGGTGGTCTTATGTCATGGAATTCTTATGATCCCTTGCTAGTTTTGGCAGCCAATACATTTAATCCACCAACTAATCCAAGACTAAGATATGTGATTGAGTTGAGACATAGGCCTTCAATTCCAAATAATGTAAAGCGTTGGCAGGCTTTTGAGGATGATGAGTAGATAAATCATTTCCTAACAATGATTGGAAATTTTTAAGACAGTGAAATAGATCAAGAAAGTGAACGAGATGATCATAATGATGTAGTCAAAAACCTGAAGTAGTCAATAGGTGATCAGAAGATAATTCAGTTGAAGGATAATACATTTCCCAGAGGTCTAGTTCCCCTTGAAAGATTGTTTGATGCTAATGATGTGGCAGTGAACTAGAAGAAAGTATCTCAGGAGGGAGAAATGGAGGACTGTAATTTAGGAACTTAGTAGGATCCTAAAATGCTTAAGTTGTTTAAAGGAGTTCCTAAGGATTATAAATAGAGGTATGTTGATCTTTTCAAGAAGTATACGGATGTATTTTCATGGCCGTATGAATATTTAAAGACATATGATTTAGATATTATTCAGCATAAAATACCACTGAAAGATGGGGTTAAGCCTCACAGGCAGAAGCTCAGGCAGATTAATCCATTGTTACTCGCACCAATTGAGAAAGAAGAGAAAAAGTTGTTGCAAGAAAAAATTATAGTCCCACTTAGATACTGAGACTGGGTTTCTGATTTGGTTCCTGTCAGAAAGAAAAATGGAGAGATAAGATTATGTGTTGATTTTAGGAAATTGAACAGAGCTTCCCTAAAAGATAATTATCCTTCACCAAATATGGATTATGTTCTAAAAAAAGTAACTGGAGCTCATAGGTTGTCCATGGTTGATGGTTTATCTGGGTATAATCAAGTACTTGTTGAAAATGAAGATCAGAAGAAAAAAAATTTACCACACCATGGGAAATGTTCATGTATGCCAGGATTCCATTCAGTCTCATGAACGTAGGGGCTAATTTCCAGAGAGAAATGGATATATAATTTGTGGGTGACAAATTTGTAGTCATATATTTGGATGATGTGACTATTTTTTCAGGTTCTGATGATGAGCACTTGGAACATCTACAGAAGGCTTTCCTCAAATGTAGGAAGTTTGGGTTATCATTGAATCCTAAAAAATATTTGTTTGATGTGGAGGAAGGTAAGTTGTTGGGGCATATAGTTTCAAAACAGGGGGTGAAAATTGATCCAGCAAGAGTTCAGGCTATACAAACAATCCCATTGCTTAGAAGTAAGAAATAAATATTTCTAGAGAAAATTAATTTTCTAAGAAGATTTGTCCCAAATTATGTTGAGATTATCAGAAGTATAACAGATATGTTGAAGAAAAATGCTGATGTGAAATTGGATAAAGATGCAAGAGAACAATTTTCCAGAATTAAAGAGGATCTTCAAGAAGCTCCAGTACTGATCAGCCCAGATTATTAAAATCCTTTCAAAATCTTTTCATTTGCATCACCTTCTACCATTGTTGTTGTGTTGCTACAGAAGAATGAAGAGGGAAACTAGAAACCTGTAGCATTTTTCAGTAAAGTTCTCAGAGATGCAGAACTCAAATACAGTATCCTAGAGAAGAAGGTATATGCTATAGTTAAATCATTAAGAGCTTTTAGGACTTATGTACTTCATTCTCAAATAGTATCATATGTACCTAGTTCAGCTATAAAAGATGTGCTAGTTCAAAGTGACGTGGAGGGAAAAAGAGGAAAATTGATTGCCAAAATCCAAGAATATGATTTAGATATTAAGCCTGCTAAGTTGGTCAAAGGACAAGGACTGGAAAAATTGCTGACAAAATCTAATTTCCAAGCTCTGGGAATTTCTTTACTTGCATCTTTGGATGAAGTAGTTTATGAAACAAGTCAAATTAGCACAAAGTTAGCGATCAATACAAATTTATCTTCTTGGGTTGGTATAAAGATATTATTCACTATTTTTGTTTTTTTTCTTGTCCTCCCTCAATCAACAGAATAAAGTACTGAGCTCTTAAACTCAAAGCTTAGCCTTATGTTATAATTGATGCTAAATTATATTGGAAAGTTCCTGCTGGTGTTTTCTTGCTATGTTTGACAGAAGGAGAGTCAATGGAAGTTATCAAATAGTACCATGAATATGTGTGGGGGTCATTATAGATGGAAAGTTACTACTCATAAAATCCTCAAATCAGATTTTTACTGGCCTTCCTTATTTTTTGATGTATACATAGTGGTTAGAAGTTGTCAGAAATGCCAATTGTTTGCAGAGAAGAAAAGGTTAGCTCCTCTACCTATTCTCCCATTTTTGTTGAAGAATCCTTTAGACAATGGGGATTATATTTCATTGGAGAAATAAAACCACCATCAAGTGCGCATTTCAAGTGGATCCTGACTACCACTGATTATTTTACAATGTGGGTGGAGGAAATACCTACCAGAAAAGAAAATGACCTTGTAGTATTGAAATTTCTGGAAGAGAACATCTTCAGTAGATTTGGATGTCTAGTAAAGATTGTAACAGACAATGCTCAGGCATTTAACTCATTCAAATTCATTCATTTTTTTCAAATATATAATGTGATCTTGTCTCATTCTACAACATATCATCCTAAAGGGAACAGGCTAGCCAAATCCTCCAACAAGAAATTGGTGAAGATTTTGAAGAAAACAATAAATGAGAATCAGAAGAATTGGGATTCAAGGTTGATATTTGCTCTCTGGGCAGTGAGAATGACTATTAGAAGATCTACTGGTAAGTCTCCTTATGAGCTAGTATATGGTACTCAAGCTTTGTTTCCCACTCAGCTAGCTAGACCAGTAATCTATTTTATTCAAGAAGCACAAGAATAACCCAATGCATTAATAAGAAGATTAAATAAGGTGATAGAATTGAGTGAGTGCAGGAATAAAGTCAGGGAAAACTTGATCACATATTAGGAGAAAATGAAGTCTATTTTTGATAGGAAGGCAAAGGAGATTCTGTTCGAAACTAGAGATTTGGTATTAAGATGGGATACCATAAGAGAAGAAAAAGGAAAGCATGGTAAGTTTGATCCTCTATATTATGGCCCATACAGGATTATTGAATCCAGATCAAATAACACTTTTATGCTGGAGAATCTTGACGGAGAAATAGTAGAACTGCCTATAAATGAGCAGTATCTAAAGCATTACTTCCAGCATTGAAATCTGATGGTTCATCATTGTACATATTTGGTTTCCTTCATTATAAATGTTTCATCAAGCAGTATTTGACTCCATGCACAAGGTGAACGCACTAATATATGGTTCTTAGTGTTTCGTGGCAAAAAACACTATCCCCCGGTGGAGCCAGATGTTGTGGCTCATTTGCAATATCCTTTATTTTAATTTTCAAAAATACAAAAAAATATAAAACTATCAAAAAATATGTTAGAGTATCAAAATTCATGTACTTTAGCATAAAAATATATCTTCTCGTTATGATAAAGTTTAAAGTTTAAATACTTTAAATTCCTTATATAAGGGGGTCCCAGTTTAAAGATTAATTATCGAGCACTTTATGGAGCGAGATTTGATGATGGATCAAGCAATGAGGAAAAGGATCAACCCAGATGAACTGTCGAGATTGACTGTGGGGGCATAAGCCAAATGAATTTTTTGTACCTCGAGGCCCCCCGCAGTGTTGTTTGCTACCAATTTGGTTACAGTTGTCATCCACATCAGGGTTTCTTAATATTTTTTTGGTGCATATTATCAGCATTTAAGTTCAAAGTTGTGCCACCTATTTAAGGGAAATTATCATTCTTTCTCAAATTATCATTGGTTAGTTGGTGTTTGAAATTTTTCCGTGCTATGTCTTTTTTAGTTTTCTGTCACCCAATCAATTATTGGTCACCCAATAAGTTGTCTACCATCCTAAAGTTAAACTATGACTAAACGCTCATCCCTGTCAGGTTCTGCTAGTCACATCCCCCTCATGGATACCGAGAGTGATATCCAAGACATAGATTGTTCCCTTGACCACCTTTATTTTTATCATCAAGTCCTTATAAACAAAAATAACTCTCCAATTTACACCGCCATGGCAAAACCTGGTGTGCTTTCTGCATGTATCCAGAAAACTCTTCTTTTTCTCGAATTTATCCATTGGATAGTGTCCATTATGTACCTTGGGAAATTTTTTGTAATGAATTGTCAAGGGGAGAAGGTTCTGCAAGTGTCAGCTAAGTTAATTCACCAAGCCCTTTGTTTCCCTGAGTTGGAGTCATATATCCAATTCTCTGATGATTTCTTGATATCATATTATGACAGTCATGCAGGTCAATATTTTAATCAACTCATTCTTTTTCTGAAGCCAAATACACAGCAATTCGAACATGACAGTAAGGAGTTCCCTATGGAGGATTTTGATATTGAAGTCAAACTGGTGCTGAGATGCATTGCAAATATTTTGGGAAAAGACGATGACGATACAGTGGACAATTCAATTTTGGGGTTGTTCACCATGATGATGAAGCCAGGAGTTGTGCTGGATATTCTATCCTATTGGCAAGAAGTTGTTAACTCTTAGCTCATGAGCTTATCATTAACAGGCTCATTCAGTTTCCCTCACTTATTGTTCATTTTTTCTTATATCAAAATGTAGAATAATTCATGCATCTGGGGTTAAACATTATGGATATGAATAAGAGGAGACAATCAGTAATATTTTGGACATATATAGTGACAAAAGTAACAAAATGATGGTGGTTTGTTCGATTTTGCTAGTCGATTTATGTCTTCTGCATATAATGTTTTGAATTGAAGTTCTCCCCCCTTTTTTTTGCCCAAATCTCAAGAGTTCTTGCATTTGGGGGCAAGTTGTAAATTTGGTGATTGGTTTGTTTTCGAAGATTATTCTGACATTATACTTTATGGAGCTAGTGTAGGACCTTATAGGCTTCCTATGTTTGTGCATATGAGATTATTTTCTCTGGAGTTTATTAGGAAAAGTATAAATGTCTACCAAATTCACTTTGTACCTATGAAGAAGGGTCATATGTTCAAATTTCCAATGACCGTGGGTCCCTTTATAGTTAATATGAGACAAGCATTTGATGAAGTCACTGAGATGTTAGATGAAATGCACTTAATATTAGGAGAGAAGAGGGTTTATTACCCTCACAGTGTCATTTCTAGTAGAAGAATTGATAATGGATATTCAACCTTCATTCATCAGAGCAGACCAGATCTAGAAAAAATCGCAAGTAAAGGTGTTGTGAGTTCATTAAGTTAAAATGTTCAGACTCTTGTTATATCAGAAAATCAAATAAAATAAGTATAGTGGCAGTTTTTTTTTCAGAGGACGAGGAACATAGAGCTGAGAAGAGAGAAATTTTCAATGAAGAGTGTGCAGATACTCAACCTTGTTTTTCATTACAGTTGTGAGATGAAAAAATGTCCCTACTCGACCAAGGAAGCATGAGAGAACTCAGGATGAAGTGCCTCTAATTAAACAAATGTTTCCGCAGATTATAGAGAGAAATTAGAAGATTAAGGCAAGTATGGAAGCTCAAGCTGAGTACCAGATATCTCTAGACCAAAGAAGACTTCTAACTACAATGGATCTTGAAAAATATCAATTCAAAATTTCCCTTTCACATCCTTATAATATCTCAATTGGTTCTTCTAACAATTTCAATACTGTAAAATTGACTGTAGATGTGAAGAAATTCCCATTGCTGGATAAATTGAATCTACACATGAAAACATGTTAGCTAATTGTGAATGACCTAACAAAAACTAATGCAATGGAAGTGAAGGAAAAAAATATGTTTGGAAAAGTGATAGAGTAGTTTGAGTTAGAAAAATCCAATTCCAGGGCTTTGATAATCCAGAACGAAGAGCTCAAGAAGATCATAGTAAAGATTGGAGTAGATCCCAATGAAAGGTCAGTTGTGCAGAAGCTTCTAGTTAGTGCTGAATTACAAAAATTTGTGCTAAAGAAAAAATTGAAATTTCCTACAAGAGAACATTCCATGGTAGCAGAGGTTGCAGAGGTGGAAAATGAGAAAGAAAAAATTCTTCAGCAGCTCATGCAAAAGGAGGAAGAAGTCACTAAATTAAAGAAAACTGCATTATCATTGTAGAACCATATTGAATCTCATACTTGCACTTTTTTTTTCCCATCAGGTAGTGAAGATCCATCAACACAAATATCTCAATTAACCACTGAATTGAAGATGGCAGAAATAGATTGGAAAAAGGCACAATCTGATTTGGAAGCAACAATAAAGTTTATAAAATCTACTGAGGGACAAGTCAATAAATACAAAATGGAATGCCAAACTGCTAATGCTGAGATTAAAAATATCAAAGAAAAATTGAAGGGAAATATACCCTTAATACAACCTAAGGATATCATCTGGAATGATATTATTGAAGGAATGAAAACAATCTGGGATTTTCTGACTGTTATTGCAGAAGGAAAAAGCATTATCAGGGAATTTGAAGAGAAAGTCATGATAGACAAACTTAAGACAATCAATAGGGCTATTTGGGCAAGGAAGTTCATTAATTTCATTGATTCTAAAATAGATCAGGAATTGGAAGAAAATTAAATTAAAGACATAATTTTATATGCAGTAGAAAATAACAAAATGATTGTAGGAAGTCTACAGAAAAGAAGTTGATTGAGTTAAAGGAAGAAATGAGTCAATTTGATAAATTATTTGATAAAAATAGCAAGAGAAAGTTTTCCATCATGTTGGGGGCTTGTAGGTGGTCTTATGTCATGGAATTCTTATGAGCCCTTGCTAGTTTTGGTAAAAAATAAGATAGACAACACTCATGAGAAAACATAGATTCTTAAAGGAGAAACGGTGATCAATTTCCTTCAGAGACATTTTTCAACTGTTGTGGTTAGTGAAAACTCTGTTTGTGGAAAGACCATCTTTCAATATAATTGTTGCTTTTATATTGGAGTTTCACAAGCTGGTTCATTCACTGAAGACCAGCATCGAAATATGGAAGAAGTGCAGAGCCTGGATGACAAATTTACCAAAGGATGACTCGACTACAAAGAAGGATAAATCAACCAGTCAAGGAAATGTAGCAGCATCAACATCAATCCATATTCAGAACATAGATTAGGATTTTAATTTCATGTTATTTCCTCTTTTAAAGAGAGAATGTAATTGTAATAGGACATTTTTGAAGACATGTAATAGATATTCTATGACATCCTAAGTAGTTAAAGTAGTTAAGATCAGTTACAGAAGTTACAAACTGCTTTCTATTGTATTTAATGAGATAGAGAAAAAAGAGAAGGGTTCCGAGTGTTGGACCTTCAGACTACAATTTTTGTTCTGATATTTCAAATGATTAATCAATGAACAGAAAGTTTCTGGAATTTTTTGATGTTCATGTGTCTTCTAGTTTACATTGTGTACTTTCCATCCTTGAATAAAATGAATTAATGAAGCTGCAGGTGTCTTCTTACTTGTGTAAATAAGAGTTAAAATCCTTAATAGGCACTCCTTCATTTTAACTGTTTCTTTCCTTATAATTATTTTGGAGTTTGAGGTGATATATTCTATACAACAACATATCAGTTTGGGCTTCTTTCTTACATATTCTTCTGATCATTCCATTCTATATTAGCAGATAATAGCATTGTGGAACATTTATTATATTTGATCTTTGAGGGTTTAATCATAAATATTTGAAGGTGATTAAACAAAAACCAATATTTATGTGACATAACTATATAAATGTCTTAAGCACATATTCCTTATCATAGCTAAGGGATTGTCTCTTAAGGTACAATAGAGGACAACACTTGTTTGAAGGATAGGTGCATATTAGATCCCTATATTACTAATGTATTCTATTATTATTGTTAGTGTAGCCCCCTTATTATTAATGTTGTACCCCTGTAACCATTATATTGTTATTATTGTGCCCAATAAAAGCCACTATTGTTATTGTTGTGTCCTTAAATTTTTATTGTTAGGTGGGCTAGGATTATATTGTGAACCCATGGACTCCTATATATATATATATATGAGGTTTTTTCATTTGAATCATCCAAGAATTGTTCATTTATGTAATGTAAAGGAGGTTTCTACCTCGAAGTGGCTTATTTCTAAGGCGTTGATCTCACTTTTCTTCTATTTTGGGAGCTAGTTTAATAACATGAAGTCCAAGTTTGTGCTTGGAAAAGTACAGGTTGGAGACTGGTGGATTAGAAATTGGTGTCTTCATCAAGGGCTGAAGCCCTAAACTATATTTTATTGGATTTATTGTAAAGAAGAGTATTGAAGTCCTCATTATATCTCGCTAATAAAATTATCTATTTTACATTGTTCATTTTTAGTTCTAATTATAAGTAATTTTAACTGGTAAAATTAACAATTGAAAATAAATACTAATTCACACCCCCTCCCCCCTCTCAGTATTTCCAACCGTATGTATGTTAATTAATTTTTATATTAAGAGGAACTCTCTAGTTCAATATTGAAGAGATGTTGTAATGTTCTATCATTTCATGCCTTGATAAACATTTATACTTGGTCAAATTACATAAAAATAAATTAAAATAAAATAAAATTAGAAATAAATAAAATAAAAACTAACCTAAACCATTTAACTTCAGATCTATCAAGGTCCTAGAGGGATAAATTCTCTTGAGGTGCTAATATCATTTAGAGTGAAAATATGTGTGATCCCTCTTGGTGCCTGATAGATCTTGAGTTAAATGGATATAGGATGGTTTTTAGGCGACCCAGGATCAAAGATCACAGGGGGTGGTTATGCCCTGTGCTAGGGGGAGGAGACATGCATAAACTCTAGTCGGTATAAGGGATGGTGCGGCCCAGGCCCGGTGCGATCCTCGAGTGACTTTGATGGCTTACATGCCCCTAGGTCACGGCTTGTTAGGCCAAAGGTCAAGCCTAGAGGATCACAACCAACTTGACAGACAAAAAGAAAATCTTGCTATACAAACATATAGATGAAAAATTATTTCATAGTTTTTATTGTATATGAATGGAGGATTTTGTGAGTAGATTTATTCGAAGGTCTATATTGTGGATACATCACATAAAACACTTAAATGTTCGATGCATTTTGATACAACTAATGTGGTTCATTGTTAGGATCACTATCTGACTATAAATTGCTCGAATGGGGGGAATAAAAAGGGGAGATAATTTCTACAAGCTCAAGGATTAGGTGAAAGGTCAAATCAAATAGTCATTAAAATAATGATTAGGTCAAAGGTCACAAAAAATAACCCTTAGGGAATAAATAAAAATATCCTTAATTAAAATTTAAGGTTAATAATATTTTAATAGAGTTTCATGTAGGTGGGACTTTTTGGAGTTTCACGTTTGACCTTGATAAGAAAATGAAGGAGTTTTACCTATTCAATCTCCAAGTACAAGAAAGTGATAAGGATGTCACCACTCTAAAGGAGGAATGTCATCAAAATAATAAAAAGAATCATGAAGAATTCATATACATCATAAATCAATTCGATAAAGAAAAGAAAAGGGAAGGTACTTTGTTAGTCCATCTTAAACAAAGACATGAAGACTGGAACAAACTTGAAAGAAAAGTTGGTCAATATGAATATGTCTCCTAGGCATAGATACTAGCTAGGAGAAGCAAATGAACAAGCTTAAGGAGCTAAAAGGGTGATGGTAGTTTGACCCTGTTAGAAGGACAAGTCGATGAAGTAGAAAAGGAAAGAAATTCCATGATATTCAAACTAGAGGAAAAAGATGAAGAGATATTCAAATTAAAATCAGATATCACCTCAGTTAAGGGCCAATCATGTGAAGCAAAGAGAATAAAGGAAAAAATTGAGAATAATGTAGAAAAGAAGGATGAAGAATGTAATATGATTAAAGAATAAATTGATCTCCTAAGAAAATAATTTTATCATTTGAACAAGACTCCAAATATCTATGAAACTCTAGATGACATCCTATGTCATCAAAGGCTCCCCTTTGATAATTGAGGTCTTGGCTATGTAGGTGAACCTTAAGAAATAATGATGAAAACCCTAATTCTTCAAACAACAAGGATGTGGAGAATCATGAAAGAAACTTTGATGCTCCCACATCCAGCAAAGACAAGGAGAAGAGGCAATTTGACATTGGAAGAAATCCTACTCCAAGAAGAGATCCATCTAGTGTGAAGAATGCAAGAGGAAATAAATTAAACCAAATGATTTTAAGGAAAAATAACCTTAGAATTACATCAAGGGAATACTCAGTAGAAGGTATCAAGGATGAAAGAGTAAATGGGTATCATCAAAGAATCCCAAGGCAAAAATACTTCAGAAGTAAGTCAATACAATCTCAATTTGTCAGGTCCCAAAGTATATTTTTTTGGTTATTGCTATTATTGTACAAATTTTGAGCACATGGAAAAGGATTGTAGGGAATACCACAAGAAAGAATGTAAGGGTCCCTACTAGCTCCCTAGAAGAAAATTGACAAGAAAAATTCATGATTCCTCATTCATGAAAAAGTTGGAGTGCTTGAAATGCCATTAAATTGGACACATGTCTCATGATTGTAACTTGACTCGAGTCCCTAAACAAGCTAAAACCAAGACTAATAAGCCATAAAAGAAAGTTACACAGGTCTAGAGAAAGAAGCAAATTTGATAAGAAAGTCTTTTGAACAGTCAATCCAACAACACATGGTGTTGATTTGATGAAGACATCTTTGGTAGATATGATATTTGAAGTTTTAATGATGAGACTCTACCAACAATGACATCATGCATATTGTTAGGGGGAGCTTGTGATTCTTAACCATTCTTGAAGAATCTATTGGTGAAGAGCCCTATGAAACCCTTGATGATTCACACATGGAGAATCATATTTTGATAGATCATCTCTCCTGAGTATTTTCCACTTTATTACAAGGCAACAATATTTCTTGTATAAATAAAAAGGAATAGCTAGAGGAGTCTATCAGTGTTGGCTCGAGGGGTCCTGACCCAAGTTTGGAGCGTAAGGTTTTCCAACAAACCCCTATACTACTGGCCCTTTCGACAGTGACCTTCTTCCGCAGGTCAAAGTCTCACCCAAAGTAGTATGGGTGGGTGCTGGAACCAGGTTTCTCCACCCTAAGAAAGGATAGGTAAGGCAAGAAAAGCTACGTTAAGCCCTGTAATTCCCAGATTACTTTTCTCTGCGCAGGGTTAATTAGGTCTCTATTCGCATCCACGTGCGTTATATCCATAATTATATGCCTTTATGATAGTAACACATCATTACATAAACAGAACAGAACCAATCCAGATACTGAAAACACACTTACACAAATCTTCGCAGCTTAAACACAGAAAAATACACAGTGAAAAAATTACCAACAATTCACACAAGAGTACTCACAGATTCAGTTCTCTATCAATATTTCTTATTCATTCATTCATCAATCCTTCCTTACAATTCCCTTCCCAACCTGCGCACACAGCAACAGGGTCTACACACAACTGGACTTGGATCTTTGTGCACACAGCCAGCTGGAGTCCTTTCCCCAAAACCCAAACAGATAGATTAAACCAAAATCCGCATCAATAGCTCATAATTCCTATCCTTTACAATACAAAATTTCCCTCTATTTATAGCAATCCAGCCTAGACTTTCCTATGGTCCGTAAACCATGGCTTTCGGACCCCTGGTTTACCCTTTTACCCATTACAATGCTTTCGGGGCTTTGACTCGCCCCAAAACCCCTCCGCTAGATTAAATCTAATCAAAAAGTATCCAAATGGACCAGTCTAGTAGCTCGCAGGAGACCTTGTTCCAATAGTCCCCCAGCACAATCTTGTGACTTCTCCTGAGTCACTGTAGTTGTCATATAGTCATTGAATGCGGTATGGCTTGAGTCGAATACCATTGACAAAGCCAGGTAAGATGTCCCCGCATAGGGTAGCTAGATGGACTGCTCCGCCATTTGTGATTTCCTTAACTATGTAGGGACCAAGCCAGTGATGCCGAAATTTTCCTGGATGTTTCACAAATTGTCTATCGTATAGAAGGACAAGGTCACTTGCGACGAATGTGTTTTGGTGAATATGTCGATCATGCCATCCTTTATCGCGAGCCTTATGAACCTCTTGATGAAAATTAGCAATAAACCAATCTTCCTGCAAATCCACAAGCTACGAAAGATGCTCCTTTATGATATCGGGGTCTGCCATATTTGTAAATGCTGCGATGCATAGGCTAGGAACAACATACTCTATGGGAATAATGGCCTCTTTTCCATAGACCATCTGGAACGCAGTCCTGCCTATTAGCTTCTTGCAGGTTGTTCAGTAGGCCCACAGAAAAAAGGGAATGCGAACATCCCAGTTACTACAATCGGCATTACAAACCTTAGTTAATGCCTGTTCCAAAATTTTGTGAAAAGCTTC
The DNA here is from genome assembly GCA_034641835.2 of Pinus albicaulis. NCBI lineage: Eukaryota > Viridiplantae > Streptophyta > Pinopsida > Pinales > Pinaceae > Pinus > Pinus albicaulis. The sequence goes on along the minus strand of CM076582.1, from coordinate 1,338,591,372 downwards.
AACCGCTCGATTTTCCTGGGGATGGTATGGTGTACTCTTCGCCTGGTGGATATGGAATTCTTAATTCAAGGCTTGAATCATTTGGGTAACAAAATGTGTACCTCTGTCACTTATTAGGATCTTTGGGCAGCCAAACTTGGTCAGAATCTGCTCAAAGATGAAGTGCACAGCAGTATCTGTAGTACAATCCTTCATCGCTTGTGCCTCAACCCATCGAGTGACATAGCTGGTGGCGGTAATAATGTAGTGCGCACCCGTTTTCTTTTCCGATGGATTGATCGATCCTATAAAATCAATGGCCCATTTTTCAAAATCCTATAAAGCTACTTGAGGCCGTAATGGCATCTCATCTCGGTGTTAGGGCCATCCTATTCGCTGGCAGGTTTCGCATGATCTACAATAGGTGTAAGAATATTGATGCAACATGTTAGGCCTCCATAGTTCTCAAGATTGGCAAGAACAAATGTTGCAGAGCCTACATCAAAACCACTTTGGAATCCTAGGATCTAGCCATCCTGGGTTCAGAGAGGGATCTCTCTATATAATTGTTTTCAAAGATATCATCTTTAAGGCTTATGATATGATATTAGGCTAGTTATGAAGTACAATGGTTTTGTTTGTTTTTGGTTGGGATGGATATCATCAAAATGAAGGAAGTATTTTTGAGGGGTAACGGTGTGAGTAGGTTGAAAGAATGGTTCAGCTGGTAGGATAGGTAAGAAACAGTATCAATCCATTGAGCTATGGAGTCACAAAAGGATTTAATTGCACAACAAGTTTCAAGAGTGGTCCATGGGGAAACTCATCAAGATCAAAGGATCTTTTTAAGTTGATTTATGGTGTGGAACATTAAGAGTGTGGTGAAAGAGGAAAATATATAAGAAAAAAAAGGGCAGCTTGAGATCAAGTAACGAAATTTAACCTAGCTTGCTTTCAACATACTCAAAGGAAAACAAATAATAGCTTAATATCAAGTGAGAACTTTGAATCTAGCCTGCTTTCAGCATATTCTCGAAGGAAAACATTTAAGATAAAACAAAGAATAGCCTAAGATCAAGTAAGAACTTTTAACCTAGCTTGATTTTGGCATACTCTTAAGGAAAACATTCAAGATAAAGATAAAAAGTAGCCTAAGATCAGGTAAGGACTTTTAACCTAGCCTGCTTTCGGCATACTCTTAAGGAAAAATTTTCAAAATAGCTGTTAGAGAAAACACTAGAGGACAGGGCTAACAATAGACTTCCCTAGTTTGACATTACTTAGCATGTAACGAAAATATCATTCAAGAAAAATATCTCAAGTTTTACTCAGAAATACATGGGCTCACCAACATTCCTTGACTGGTTACACTCTATTGAAATCATTCCCAAACACACAATTAGAAGAAAACATAAAGATAAAGCTTATCTGTGATATTTAGGGCACTTTACAGTAAATCCTAATCTATATGTGCTATTGTTTATCAGAGAAAGTGGACAGTATGGAAAACATGAGAAAATTGACAATTATAGTAAGAAAAACATCACCATTGACGTAGACCAGGATCCCAAAAATTGGCTTGTGTATTTGATGTTCAAACCAGTTACAATCTTCAAGTCCAGTAGGTCTTTAGGGCTTCAAAATTCTCTTCTCAGCCTATCTTTCTTCAATTACAAAATAGAACTTCAACATGCCTCAACAACTATTTACATTTAATGAGTATTCAACCAACATTTACAATGGACTCCTCATATGATATATATAGGTAAATTTGAGGAGGTGGAGTGAAAGGAAGGTCTAATTGTTCAATTAATACAGATTAAATGCTTCTCAGTCTTCGAAAGGCCTTATGTAGACAATTTGAGATATTTAACTCTGTTTTAATTAGTTTTACATTAAATTTTATCTACTTCAGTCACTTTTGTTGAATTTTGAGGCTTTGGTAGGCTTGTAATTACTTTCTGAGCTGTCTTTGGCAAATATCTCTGACTATGCATTAACTTTGTATTATTTTGAGGAGAATGAACTTGTAGGTGGCATTTTGATCTTTGGAGGAGTAATTTCTTCAATGACTTGGAATTTGAAGCATCCTTTTGGGTGATCTGTCTATCTTTGATACTTTAAAACCTGATTAGCCCTCTGATTACGCTTTTAGGACTTATTTTCATCTTCGAGGCTTTTGTCCTTTTTTGCTGACTATATTAACTTTTAATCCATTTTTCCTTTGGTCTTCAGCCTTTATTTCTTTCTTTAATCACTGTGCTTTATCGATACTTTGCTTGGTTTAAGCCTTTAACCCTTTATCTCTTAATATTCACCGTCTTTTGCCTTTTTTTGTTGTGAACAGGTGTCTTCGGCATGTGGAGGGTTTCATTTGTTTTACCAACGTTAATGGGGAACTTATAAAAGAAATAAAACCATGGTAAATCCCCTTTTGCGTTTTAAACCCCAAGGATCATTATCCCAGGAGTTTTCGCCACTGTTCTGGCTATGGGGTGACCGCCATTGCACATGCACAAAAAAAACAAATCGTTATATAAAACCTACGAGGGAGGGGTTGATTGCTATCAGAGATCAGGCAGAGGATGAAGGAAAAATGCGTGGACGGAGGCAGAAATATGAAGAAAATGGATTAAAAATCGAAATATGGCATAGAAATATAACAGTGGTTTTGTGAAAACTGTCGGCAATTTTCACGCGACATCCAAGTGGTAAGTTGTTTATGCCCGAACGAATGTGATATCATCCGTTGGGCGACACGTGTCCTCCCAATACCGCCGATTTCGCGTCCAAGTTCTGCGTCGGGAAATTTTGTTGGTTGGAGCGCGTCAGCCGTCCAATCTGCAGGGATGTAGATCAATGACAAAGAGGAAGATTTAAAACATGGAGTTGTGTGGTGGACGAGGTGGTGGGGCCATGGTGACATCACCTTTTTTTTGTTAGCGGGTTTGGTTGATCAGCGGGGTTGGATGTCCGGAAGATTAGTGACCGTCAGATCTTATAAATCAACGGTGGAGATGCATTTGCAAGGATGAATGGATATTTATTAGTCGGGAGAATGGAGGGTGTGAGGGGAAGCATGGTGGTCGTTGATATTTATATATCTACAGTGGAGATCGCTTCATGGAGTGGTAAGTCGAGGAAGAAAAAGGAATGAAGGAATGCGGCTAAGGTAAAAAAGGGAAGTTGGGGGTGATTTAGCACTGGAAGATCATATAGATCTATGGCCAGTATTTACGCAAGATTTGACAAGTGTGGCGAGGGAAATACAAAGAAAAATGTGTTTTACAAGAGGCGCGGGGGTAAATAAAAGGTAAGGGAAGGGGGCTTAAGGAGCGGGGAAAGGTGCGGTTATGTGGAGGGGTAGGGGATCGAGAGCAGAGAAATAAGGGGTTTAAAGGTTTGTCGCTTGGTCATAGTGCCTAAGTTATATGGCGGATAAAGGCAAAGAGGCTTAGCCAAAAGGGGCTAAAAAGCTTGTTTTTTAATATGAAGGAGCGGAACAAGGTTTAAGTGCATTTTTTGCATTTTTTAGTGTTCTGGTAGGTAAAATAGGGATTTTTTTAACGAGAAAAGGGGGTTTTAATGGTTTAAAAAGGTTTTTTAGAAGGTTTTTTAGGGAAATAAAGGGTAAATGAGAGGAAAATAGAGATTTTACAAAGGAAAATGAGGGATATGTAAAGGGGAAAAATGAGTGATATGAGGGGATTTTGGAAGAATTTATGAAGGTGAAAAGATGGAGAAAATGGTTGAAAACAGACTGCTTTATACATCAGGGCTTCTTGAAATTTTTTTGAAGGAAACGACAATGAAGATTACTCTTAAGTTAGAAAACACCATAAGGCTTCAAGAATGAGTAATTTTCTATGAAAATAATCTCTTGAAGGCTCAAGACATGTTTTAGCCATCATTTGCTGTGACAAAATTTACTGATGGCTAACTGTGGCTCCACTTGGGGATGGTAGCTCCTTGGAGGTGTCAAGAACTTCAGGAATTGATCTTTGGAATGTAGACCTGTGCCTTATCCATTGACAACCTTTTCTTCCTTGATCATGCTACTTAAAAGGATGATCAGTACTTTGTATCAACAAACAAATTTCTACCAAACATTCTACCTACATAGCCTACTTTTCCTAACATTTTTTCTTCATAAGGTGTACTTTGACTTGAAAACCTTTGACATCAACATTTTATTCTTTTATTGAAAGTAGGAAACTAATCTAAATCTACCCTTATTTCTTCCATGAGTTCAGATTAAATATTTGAACTCATTAATTTTCTACCTAAGCTACTATCTTCCAGGATTAAACTGTCTGACAAATTTTATTCTATATATTCTAAAACAAAAATTTAAATACAAACAAACCAGGACTAAGCTGTATGATTTTGTTGTAAGACTATGGCATAAAAACAAGCTGCACATAGACCAATTTTTTACAGAAATTTTAAACAAAATTGTGAAGGATTAAGATATGAAAATTAAAAACATCCTTCTTTCTTCTTTCAGCTCTGGTTTTGATCTTTTTGAGTTGTCTTCTTCTTTTCCTGGTTCAAGTTTTCAGTGTATTAGAACCATCCTTTTTCTTTTTCTTTGGCTCAGATTTTGTCTTATTAGAGCCATTTGTTTCTATCATAATCTATTCTACTGATAATCCAAGATTAAAAAATTTGGAAAATCTGATTCACTAACCTATCAGTAGAAAATTGAAATCTATCAAGTCATGATTAGGTTGTATGACTAAATAGTAGTGTTAATTTTTGTAGTGGCTTTTAAGCTTGCAAAATTTCAAATTTTTTCTTCTTTTTTGGTATGGGTTTGTACCTTTCTTCTTTTATATCTACCCTATTTTCTCTTTTTCTATTGTTTTTGTATTTTTCTCTCTTTTTTTCAAAGCAAAAAACAAAAACTAAATGCTCACAGGCTAAGCTTTATTGAAATTCCTACCTACCCTAATCTAATTCTGAACTATTTACATGTTTATCTAACAAATTCTCTTTTCCAATACATCCAGTCAATCATATGGTTCCATGACTGGTCTTTTCTCATCTCTTTGAGCATGTTGGACAAAAAGGGCCACTCCCATCTCACTTGTTCTTTAGTAGTAGTGCTAAAAAAATTTGTTGAATTTGGTAATACAGTCCTCCAAACAATATTTATTCCCTCTTCAAATGTCTTCAAAAAATCAGCACAGGTATCTTGAAATAATATCTGGTTGTGAGTATTTGAAAGGTAATTTTCAGCCAGGATTACCTTTCTCTCCACCGGATCAAGATCAAGATTATTTTGAGAAAGAAAATCTTTCTCATCTTCATTATTATCTGAACTGGAGAACTCATCATATTTGGCAGTGTTGTCCTCTTGTAGTCATGGTATGTTCTGATTTAGTGGACCGAGCTCGGTGAAGAGATCATCATATTCTTGAGCAGGGGTCTCTTTGATTACCTCAACTCTTTTAGGAGGAGGTTCCTTATATTCATCCTGCTTAAGAAATTCTTCATTGTTTTCTTCCTCAACCTTCGAGCTGAAAGACTACTGATTCCCAATTATGTGAAAGCTATTTCTTATGGATTGGATTGGCTGATTGCTGCTTTCAAGCTGATGATAGTGAATTTCATCACTCCAATCAACTGTTGTTTTCCCTGCATGATTATTTTATGTTTGAAACTCATCTTCATCATCAGACTGATCAAAAATTGGATAGTCATTAGTATTAACAATCTCACCAATCAAGCATATTGGGTTATCAATTTGTTTTTCTTTAAGATGATGCACAAGTTTATTTTTTGGTTCAAGACAACAAGGTTCAGTAGGTAGATGAGAAATTTTTTTTTGTTTAGATGAAGTTTTGAGGGCTGCCTGTTTGTTTAATATTTGGTCAATTTCTTCTTCTTTCAAAAGAGGAGGGACTTTAATTTGGCTTTGGATAGAAGTACAACAGTCCTCTTTCTCTTGTGTTGATTGATTTTGAGGCTGGATATCTTCTTGAGTCTATCCTAGTGAATCAGTACTTGTGAGTTCAGGGAAACCTTGAGGATTTGCTACCGTTTCCTGATCTTCTTCTGTTTCAAACAACTCCTCATGATTATTATGATACTTAATTTGAATACAGGGTTCATGAGTTGTTTCTTCTACATTATCAGGATGCCATTCTTCTTGTGTAATCTAAAAGGAGTTGTAAGATAGGAGGAGAGCCTCTATATGTGCTGGTTCTCCTTCCACATCAGATTTTTTGTTTTCTAAGTGGCTACTTGTTTCCTCAAATAACTTCTCACTATTAGTGTTTGCATTTTGTTCGTAAAGATATCTTAACAGTAAAACACAAGTTATAGGTAGGCAATCAAAATTTTCTTTACAACATTCCTCATCATATTCTATAAAGTCTTGATCATCATACATGTCTTTCTCATTGTCTAGGTCTTGTAGTGGTTGAGTTTGTTCTTGATCTGGAAAAAGCATGGGCTACTCTAGATCATCAATATTTAAATTAGCCTCAACTAGAAGGGATGATGAATCACTATTTATGCTGGCAGGGATATATTGAGGAATGTCCTTTATTCCTTGATTGATTTCTTCCTCAGCTAATTCATCTAGGTTCTTGTGATAGTTTTCTTGGGTACGCAATTCATGAATGGCTGCTAAGAGATCTTCAGGATGCATACTAACCACATCCTCATCAATATCTAACAAGTATTGTATGATGTTCTGAGATTGATCACAAGAATTTGCAGTCCATGATAAAGATGAATGGTTTTCTTTATATTCTTCACAAAATAATTGGTGTGTGTCTTTTAAAGAAAAGAAGCTCTTAGACTCTAACAATTCATACCAATCCCTTGCCTTTCCTTCTAATGGTAACATGAACATTTTCATAAGGCAGTCTTCATGCCATTCAGTCTTTATCTTCCATACATGTATATGAAATTTGATGAGATGTAACAATGGGTCATCAAACTTTTCACCTTGAAAAACAGGAAGGTTATCATCCCAACATACCTGGGGCATCTTATGTGGGAACCCAGGGATATGATCTATACTCATTGGGGCATATCTTCATTGTATCCTTGTATTCATTTTTGTAAATCAGAAGAGAGGTCACTGTGTCTATTCAACCAGTTCAGAGTCTTCTACCAGTGGAGTCATTTGGTTTTTTGGGAGTTGTGGAGTCACCAGGTGAAAGATTTTTACTTGTTTTCAAGGTTTGGTTGTTGTTCACCATCAAAAATCAATAAGAACTGGTCTTGGTCACACTTGATTCACTGAAAAATAGGGGTTCATGGAGTTGTGAAGTTATCTATTACTCAATATGTTCCCTACTATGGTCGCCACTATGTCAGTCCTCCCTAGTTTGCAAGATTGGCAAGAACAAACACTGTAGAGCCTACATCAAAACCACTTTGGAATCCTAGGATCTAGCCCTCCTAGATTCAGAGAGGGATATCTCTATATAAGTGTTTTCAAATATATGATCTTTAAGGCTTATGATATGATATTAGGCTACTTATGAAGAAAAAGGGTTTTGTTTGTTTTTGGTTGGGATGGATATCATCAAAATGAAGGAAGTATTTTTGAGGGGTAAAGGTGTGAGTAGGTTGAAAGAATGGTTCAGAAGATAGGATAGGTAAGAAACAGTATCAATCCATTGGGCTATGGAGTCAGAAAAGGATTTAATTGCACAACAAGTTTCAAGAGTGGTCCATGGAGCAAGTCATCTAGATCAAAGGATCTCTTTAAGTTGATTTATGGTGTGGAACATTAAGAGTGTGGTGAAAGAGGCAAACATATAAGAAAACAAAGGGCATCTTAAGATCAAGTAAGTACTTTTAACCTAGCCTGCTTTCAGCATACTCAAAGGAAAACAAAGAATAGCTAAAGATCAATTGAGAACCTTGAATCTAGCCTGCTTCCAACATATTCTCAAAGGAAAACATTTAAGATAAAACAAAGAATAGCCTAAGATCAAGTAAGGAATTTTAACCTAGCTTGATTTTGGCATACTCTTAAGGAAAACATTCAGGATAAACATAAAAATTAGCCTAAGATCAGGTAAGGACTTTGAACCTAGCCTGCTTTTGGCATACTGTTAAGGGAAAACATTCAAAACAGTTGTTAGAGAAAACACTAGAGGACATAGCTAACCATAGACTTACCTAGTTTGACTTTACTTAGCATGCAATGAAAATATCATTCAAGAACAATATCTCAAGTTTTACTCAGTAAAGCATGGGCTCACCAACATTCCTTGGCTACTTACACTCTATTAAAATCATTCCCAAACACAATTAGAAGAAAACATAAAGATGAAGCTTATCAGTGACATTTAGGGTACTTTACAATAGATCCTAATCTATATTTGCTGTTCTTTATCAAAGAAAGTGGACATTATGGAAAACATGAGAAAAATGACAATTAGAGTAAGAAAAACATCACCATTGACATAGACCACGATCCTAAAAATTAACTTGTGTATTTGATGTTCAAACCAGTTACAATCTTCAAGTCCAGTAGGTATTTATAGCTTCAAACTTCTCTTCTCATCCTATCTTTCTTCAATTACTAAACAAAACTTCAGCATGCCTCAACAACTATTTACATTCAATGGGTATTCAACCAAAATTTACAATGGACTCCTCATATGATATATATAGGTAAATTTGAGGAGGTGGAGTGAAAGGAAGGTCTAATTGTTCAATTAATACAAAGTAAATGCTTCTCGGCCTTTGGGAGGCCTTATGGAGAAGATTTCAGATATTTAACTCTGTTTTAATTATTTTTACATTAATTTTCATCTACTTCAGTCACTTTTGTTGACTTTTGAGGCTTTGGTAGGCTTGTAATTACTTTCTGAGCTGTCTTTGGCAAATATCTCTGACTGTGCATTAACTTTGTATTATTTTGAGGAAAATGAACTTGTAAGTGGCATTTTGATGTCCGAAGGAGTAATTGCTTCAGTGATTTGGCATTTGAAGCATCCTTTTGGGTGATGTGTCTGTCTTTGATACTTTAAACCTTGATTAAGCCTCTGATTATGCTTTTAGGCCTTCTTTTCATCTTCGGGGATTTTTTCCTTTTCTGCTGACTGTATTAACTTTTAATCCCTTTTTCCTTTGGTCTTCATCCTTTATTTATTTCTTTAATCACTGCGCTTTATCGATACTTTGCTTGGTTTAAGCCTTTAACCCTTTATCTCTTAATCTTTACCATATTTTGCCTTTTTTTCTGTGAACAGGTGTCTTCAGCGTGCAGAGGGTTTCATTTGTTTTACCATCATTAATGGGGCACTAATAAAACACATAAAACCATGGTAAATCCCATTTTCCATTTTAAACCACAAGGATCATCATCCCGAGAGTTTTCGCCACTCGTCTGGCTATGGGGTGATTGCCATTGCACCTACACAAAACGAACAAATCTTTATATAAAACCTGCGAGGGAGGGGTTTAATGCTATCGGAGATCAGGTGGAGGCAGAAGGAAAAATGCGTGGAGGGAGGTAGAAATATGAAGAAAATGGATTAAAAATTGAAATATGACACGAAAATATAAAAGTGGTTTTGCGAAAAATGTCAGCGGTTTTCGCGCGGCATCTAAGCGGTAAGCGGTTTATGCCCGAACGAACACGATATTGTTCGTCGGGTGACACGTGTCCTCCCAATACCGTTGATTTCACGTCCAAGCTACGCATCGGTGAATTTTGGCGGTTGGAGTGCGTCAGCTATCCGATCTGCGGGGGTGCAAATCGACGACGGAGAAGGAGCATGGAAACGTGGAGTTGCACGGTGGACGAGGCAGTGGGGCCATGGTGATGTCACCTTTTTTTTGTCATGTAGCGGGTTTGGTTGATCGGTGGGGTTGGATGTCGGGAATATTAGTGACCGTCAGACCTTATAGATCAACGGTGGGGATGCATTTGCGAGGATGAATGTATATATATTAGTCGGGAGAATGGAGGGTGTGAGGGGAAGCATGGTGGTCATTGATCTTTATAGAGCTATGGTGGGGATCGCTTTGTGGAGTGGTACGGTGTGGAAGAAGAAGGAATGAAGGAATGCAGCTAAGGTAAAAAAGGGAAGGTGGGGGTGATTTAGTGCCGTCGGATCAAATAGATCTACAGCCAGGATTTATGCAGGATTTGACAAGTGTGGCGGGGGAAATACAAAGAAAAACGCATTTTACAAAGGGCACGAGGGTAAATAAAAGGTAAGGGAAGGGGGCTTAAGCAGCGAGGAAAGGTGCGGTTCTCTAGAGGATTAGGAGACTGACAACGAAGAAATAAGGGGTTTAAACGTTTGGCGCTTGGTCATAGCACCTAAGTTATTTGGCGGAGAAAGGCAAAGAGGCTTAGCCAAAATGAGCTAAAAAGCCTATTTTTTAATATAAAGGAGCAGAACAAGGTTTAAGTGGGTTTTTGGGTTTTTTAGTGTTCCGATAGGTAAAATAGGGATTTTTTTAACGAGAAAAAGGGGTTTTCATGGTTTAAAAAGGGTTTTCATAAGGTTTTTTAGTGAAATGAAGGGTAAATGAGAGGAAAAGAGAGATTTTACAGAGGAAAATGAGGGGTATGTAAAGGGGAAAAATGAGTCATATGAGGGGATTTTGGAGGAATTTATGAAGGTGAAAATATGGAGAAAATGGCTGAAAACAGTCTCCTTATACAGCAGGGCTTCTTGAGAATTTTTTGAAGCAAACAACAGTGAAGATTACTCTTAAGTTAGAAAACACCAGAAGGCTTCAAGAATGAGTAATTTTCTATGAAAATAATCTCTTGAAGGCTCAAGACCTATTTTAGCCATCATTTGTTGTGACAACATTTACTGATGGCTAACACAAGGTAGGCCACCATAACCCAGCCCTAAAAATATTTTGTGTTGTTGCTCGTCCTACATAGTGGCCTTCTGCAACACCTTCATGTGATTTTGCTAATATGGCAGTCTTTTCATGTTCGAGGACATATCTATGTAGTATTTCATCTGCGCCTAGCTTGTATAACTAATCGACGATGATAGTAAAGTCTACTGCCCAAGTAACCAAGTCCTTCTTTTGTTGTACCGAATATTCTGCAGGGGCCATTCCTGTAGTGAGGAACTCAATGATATAAGCAAAGTGTGTGTCAACAATCTTAATGGTGAACAACTGTGCATCTGGTAAACTCTCTTCCAAGCTAGTAGGTTCTTCCCCTGTTGCAATGTGAGACAGATGATTTGGGCCTTTATTCAACCTTCCGGCTTGACAATGATCTCAAAATCACATTCTTAAAATAGTAACATCCAGCAGTAGATCTTCGCCCCCAACACAGGCTCGTTGACCAGGTATCTCAAAGCCGAATGATCAGTGAACATTTTAAAGTGTCCACCTAGTAGATAGTGCTGATATTTCTGTAACGTATAGACCATAGCTAATCCTTTGTGCTCTGTGGTAGAGTATTTTTGTTCTATGCCCGAGAGTTTCTGACTCGCAAAGGCAATCGGGTGACCAATATCTTCTTCTCCAGACTACGTGAGGACAACACGCAACGCAATGCCTGATGCATCCATATGTACATGAAATTACTTTGACCAATCAAGAAATATGAGTATGGGTGTAGAAATCATCTTCTCTTTGAGCAGTTTGAAGCTCTTCTGACATTCATCATCCCAAAAAAAGGAAACATCTTTTCTTAGTATCTTTTCCATGGGTGTCGTGATTAGGGTGTACCTTTGAATGAATTTCCTGTAATAGCCTGTGTGTCCAATAATATAATGACCACAAGGTTTATAATTATGGCTACCTTCGCTATATCAACCATCAACCCTTGCCGAAAGACTATGTGCCCGAGCAAGATTCCAAATGGTACACAGAAGATGCACTTCTTAATATTCAAGGAAATTTGGTGCTTCCAGCACACATCCAACACTAATTGCAGGTTATAGATATACTTATTTACCAGGTCGAAGAGCATCCAGTGATAGAAATAAACCTCTAGGAACTTATGAATAAACTCCTTGAATACCGCAACTATGACCCTGGAAAAAATATCAGGTGCGTTATTGAGACCAAAGGGCATGACCATATACTGAAAGGACTCCCATTCAGTCGTGAAGGTAGTCTTACTACGATCTTCAGGTGAAATTCAGATCTGGTGGTATCCAGAGAACCCATCGGTGAAGGAAAAGGTCTCCTGTCCACCCACGCTATCAAGGATTTCATCACAGAAGGGTGTAGGGAAGGTGTCATGGATGCAGGCGTAATTTAACTTGCATAGATCTACGTAGATGCGTATTTCCCCCTTGGTCTTCTTTTCCTGGATGACCATTGGACTTACCCAATCCAACTGTTCAATAGGTTCAATGATACCTGCGCCAAGAATTTTGTCCAGCTCTTCTTTGACATTTTGCTTATATTTAGGATTCACTCAGTAAGGTCGCTTCTTGATGGGGCGCACCTCAAGTTTCAGAGTGATGTGTATAATGCCAAGGTCCCTGGTGATTCCCTTGAGCTCAGAATTTTTTTTCAGAAATAAGTCTTGATACTCCGTGGGTCATTCTGCAATTTTGGCTATAGTTCCTTCATCCCAATAGTCCCCAATTTTAGCCAACTTAGGGTGTTCTTCCATCCCAATATTAACGTTGTGCAGCCTAAGAGGCTATGTTACATCAATATTCTATAGTGACGGCCCAACGATAGTGCATTCCCCTTCAGATTCTGGGACAGAAATGATTCAAGGATTATCTTCTTCTTCGTCAATCGCCAAGCTCTAGCAGTTGGCTATGTCTTGCATCTGCGCTTCCCATGTCAGGACCACTACTGTGGCATGGTGGTGAGAGTTCTTAAATACAAACACATCAATGTCCTGCAGAGATTCATCAAGCGTCTCTCTCCCTCCAATCAATCCGAACGTTCTGAAAAAGTCCTCTTTTAGCACTTCCTAGTGGCGGGTGCGCTGGTGTAACTCCACATCTAAGTACCAAGTGGCCGGGATAGGGCCCAAGGCATGAAAAAATAGATGGACCCATTCTTCTATAGTTCGGTCGGACCATTTTTTAATCCAGGCGCCAGATGTGCATGGGAATCCCTGGGTCCAAGGAACATCTTAGTGCGTATGTCATCTGGAGGGGTGAACCATAGAAGCATATTATAACGAAATTCTTCCTAGTCTGGGAATGCTTTCTTGTGGGTGTCCCACCAACGCGCAGGTGTCCCACAAATAGCCAAATTAAGGGCCCAGAGCCATCATTCTCTTGGCACCCTAGCTTCTAGTTTCCTTAGGAATTCCTGGACACTACTAGCGTCATCAAAGTGTGGTAGATCTCTTACCTCCGAGGAAATGTAATAGAGGGTCCTTGCAACCCAAGGGTAGTGCAACATCAAAACCTCGTGTAACTGGTTTTGCCAAATCTCTAGTTTCTCACTACCGTCAGAAAATAATTCACTGTCTCTCCTCACCCATAATATCCCGTTTGTTGTGGGGTTAATCCTATCTTTGTCCTACGTAGTCAATCTGTAAATGTGATCTAGTTCCTCCCTATCGTATGCTGGCTCTATATACCATGCTCCTTCTATTGGATCTAGCAGTACTATTATGCGTGTACCTTTGTTCTCAAACACCATGATGTGAGTTTTGAGATTGATGACATCCCCCATGTCTATATCCTAGTCCACTCCGAGGAGTGTAAGGTACGGCTGTGTATCTTCCACGATATCTATGACCTCAAAGTCAGCTAGGACTTTTACTCCTACAATATCTACCATGACTTTTGGCAACCGTCCTAGTGGGATGATCTTCTGTTGATTGGCCATGCGCAGCTGGATGGTGGACCATTCCAACTTAGGTTCTCCCATTCTTTTCCACGTTTTCTTTGGTAATACATTCGCATCTGACCCTATATCGGGACTAACTTGATTCATCTCGTAGTCGGCAATCTGCGCAGTCAACCACATTTCTCTTCTGGTATGTTTCTTATAGAAGTATAGCTCGTGTACACCCCTAGTCTCAGGAATAGTGTTGGGCCGGGTTGTGCAGCTATGTAGTAATACTTGAAGGTTTTCTACAGCCGACAAGTTATTTAGCAGTTTCAGACATGCGTTCAGAAAGGGCTCAACCTCTTCCTCTCTCTTGTGGTGCGCCAACAACTGTGCAGGGCCTGCCAGTGGCTTTTGTTCTTTGAGGTACACTTCTTCCCAAGAGGCAAGTTCCTCCTTTTCTCCTTGGGTGACCATCCCGCTGCATGTCATGAATTTTACACTTAGATCTGCATTGCTTATCTTATTTTTAACTCTTTGCACATTCTGCGTAGGGGTGGGTTGTTTTTCCTGCATTTTGGCTATCAGGATCAGGCAATCTTCAATCTCATGGTCCAGCTGCCAGCAACATTTGCAGGATTTCCTGGTGGGATTTTGGCAGTCCCTTGCAAAGTTCCCTACCTCTCCACAGTTATAGTAGATCAGCTACCCCCGCCCCCGTCCTGCACTTCCTCCTCGACCTCCCCTGCCCCTTGTTGGGGAGCCATCGAAGTTCGCGAGGGATCTTGGTGATGTAGGGTCTGACTGTACCCTATAGATGTTCCCTCAATTTGCAATCAAGTCATACGTGAAAAATTTCTATTCATCATGCCCTACCAATCGGCAGAACCTGCACCATTGCTGCTTTAGTTCACCCATACTTAGCCAAGGGCACTAGGTCGTATCATGCAGTATAGCTACTCAGAAATCATCGCACCATAGCATAGATTTACTAGAGCCAGGTCGTAGCAGACTAGGTCCTCCGGTTTGTACATAATCCGTCAATATAGGACACCGGTCCTTTGTATGGCTAGACACCCGACATCGTATGCACCAGAGGTTTGTGCTAGCTCCTTTTCCCCGTTCCATCCGTAAGCTCTGAATCTGCATGTGCATGGCTCCGAGTTGTTCTTGAATTTGATGTACTCCCCCCAACGTGTCATCCTTGGGCACGACTTCGAGTTTCATGGCATCTTCCAAGGCTTTTTCTTGCGACTCAAAGGTCTGGTGGCCCACTGGTATATGTAAGTGAGGTAGCAACATAGCGATGAACCATTCCGTGTGTTTTTTTTCATCATACTCAAACCCTCCTTCCCTAATTGCTTTCTTCAATCACTGATCGACCTCCCACACTGACTCCGACATACCTTTCTTGAAGTCTTTTACTTTCTCTACCAACTGCGAGTATGATTTTGGCTTCCAGAACTGTTGTTTTAGGGCATCCTTAATATCTTGGTGAGGTGCGCTCCTGTTTTGAGATATGTACCACATGTACCAATCCAGTGCTCTGTCTTCAAAAGCTAGGGACAATTGTGCTCTCTTCATAGTATCACTCACCACCCCCTGTGTAGTCCATACCGAGTCAGCCACGAACCAAAACCGATCCATGTCTTCATCGGTCATGCCTTTAAAGGTAGGTAACTTCAAGTGTACTGCGATGTCTCCTTCTAACGATGTTTCAGTTGAGGGCTTGTTCTCCCATACGTCTAGCGAATCTTGCGTCGTTGCTATTATTAGTGGGCTATGGGCAAAGTGATAATTTTCTTGCTCGGTTTGATAGTACTTACCGCTTATTCAGTTTCGTTGATTATTTGCTTGTCAATACCTTATCACTTCCTCAAAATGCTACAGGGTCTCAGAAACGGAACCATTTTTTGGCTTAATGGGTCCTGACCAAGGATCGGAGTGCAAGGTTTGCCAACAAATCCCCATACTAATGGCCCTTTCGGCAGTGACCTGCTTGCGCAGGTTAAAGTCTCACCCAAACTAGTATGGGTGGGTGTTGGAACCAGGTTTATGTGCCCTCAGAAAGGATAGATAAGGAAAGCAAAGCTGCGCTAAGCCCTGTAATTCGTAGATTACTTTGCTCTGCGCAGGGTTAATTAGGTCTCTACTCGCATCCACGTGTGCTAGATCTATAATTATATGCCTTTATGATAGTAACACAACATTAAATAGAAAAAATAGAATAAAACATAACCAATCCAGATACCGAAAACACACTTACACAGATCTTCGCAGCTTAAACACAGAAAAATACACAGTGCAACAATTACCAACAATTCACACAAGAGTACTCACAGATCTAGTTCTCTATCAATATTTCTTATTCATTCATTCATCAATCCTTCCTTAAAATTCCCTTCCCAACCTACGCACACAGCAGTAGGGTCCGCACATAGCTGGACTTGCATCTCCACTCACACAGCCAGTAGGAGTCCTTTCCCCAAAACCCAAACAGATAGCTTAAAGCACAATCCGCATCAATAGCTCATCATTCCTATCCTTTACAATACAAAATTTCCCTCTATTTATAGAAATATAGCCTATACTTTCCTATGGTCCGCAAACCATGGTTTTCGGACCCCTAGTTTACCCTTTTACCTATTACAACACTTTCGGGGCTTTGACTCGCCCCAAAACCCCTTCGCTAGATTAAATCTAATAAAAAAGTATCCAAATGGACCAATTTCGCAGCTCGCAGGAGACCCTGTTCCAACAATCAGGCTATATTAGTCACGGTTAAATGACTAAAATAGTACACATAAATTAGCAATTGAGGACATATTTTATTTCAATGAGAGCCACACTCTCTATCCCAATACATCAAACTAGAAGAAAATCCAAATAACATAAATCGTTGCTAAAGTAAATGCTAGAAAGAAATCACTCACGTAGAAATAAAATGATCTACAAGACTTTCATCACACCTCTATTAATCTATCCTAACACGCCACACAATAATTACCCAACTTCTATCTCTAATCCCACATGTGTAACAAAATATAAAATATTTGAATTCAATCAGATCTATTCTCAGCTAATAACAACAACAATAACACTTCTGCTAACACATAAAGCAATATATATATATATATATATATATATATATACTAACTTAACTGCTGCAATGCCTACTAAAGAGGAGGGCCCTTCCTCCCTAGTAGGGTACAGGAAGAGAGAGAACTTAACGGAAACTAAATCAGAGGATGCATGTAACATCAACAATAGGATAACTTGTATTATTATGATCAAAATTATAGAGCCAAAGTAATGTTGTTCTCCGCTAACCTTTCGACCTCAAGGGTTGAGAACTATATAGTGGCTACATCTGAGAAAAACACGGGATGGATCAGTCATGAGAATCTTAAGATTCTCATGCTGATTAAAATAGAATACATATGGTTACAACCACTTCTTAATAAAACTTCTGACTGGAAAATTATAGATTAAAATCAGAACCGCCTAGAAGATGTTATCCAAAAATACAATACGTAATTGCTTCTATATATATCGTGATAAGTCCCAACTGTAGCATAGTATCTAGAGGACAGGTCAGCATCGGAAGTAGATGAGATCTAGTTAGCAGTACAGTTGTAATAACAGTTCGTCATCGAGTCTATAACAACATGGTGTAACAACTCATTGTAATAATACACCTTTAGATGCTCCTATATGCCTCGTGCTGGAGATATTTTGTGCTACAAATAACATCTAGAAAGACAAAAAAAGACCATATATCTTATCTAAACATTCATCCCCCATTATTCATAAAAAGACATGATACATCATAATAATTGATGAAATGGAAAGGTAGTGAAAATAGTGTGAAACAACACATCTTAAGATAGAAAGGTAGGAAAAAGAGGAAAACATAGGCCTAGTGGTTGTATTCATGAGGTAAAAAGGGGGAAACAAATGTAATAAATAAGTACAAAATTAGCACCAAACATATGCAGGTAGGGAGAGTTGGTTGATCATCTACCTTATGCATTTCCATGAAGGAATGCAAAGGCTTAGGAGGAGAAATCACATTAAAGAAGAGCACCATGACAATGGGAGAAACATATTTATCATGGATAACTATCATTGATGAATGAAATACAATGGAGTATCATATCGAGAAGAAACTTTATATGGGGAGTATTTGGGAACCCCATTTTTGATTGATGTGAAAGGGGCATAAATTGTTGAAAGGAAAGAATATTTCCAAAAATGAAAAAGGGGGATATTATTGGTAAACGTTGTCATTGATGTCAATATGGAATTTTTGGAGATGGATAATATTCTTCTGATGCATTAATAACACTTTTGTGATATTTCCCTAACCTCATTCATACCCTAAGAATAAATATGATTCATATTCCCTAGCTAAATGAGAAAACCCTAAAGCCCTATTTTCGTAATACCCTAGCCTAGCTACATGCCCCATGAAAACCTATATCTATATAAATAAGGGATACCTCTTTATTATATATGCCTTAACCCTAACATATTGGTGAAAATCCTAAACCTAATACTTATGGTGGCTTGAAGCAAATACATGATTGGAAACCTATGTGTATGGAACCCTAAGCCATATCCTTGTTGAAGTTTCCCTTAGAAAGAAGACATATTGAAAATGTCCATAGAATTAATGCTATTTTGTGTACCCTTCATTTATGCCCTTGCATCCTAGAACTTGAATATTAAGAAGCCTATCCACATTCCAAATGTCCATAATCCTAAAGGATTCCATGATAAATTAATGATGAAAGTTCACAAAAATATGAATTTGTTGATGAAAAATGACCTCATTTAAATGTGGAGATGGAATAGCCTTGTAGGGGATTTTTTTCCCGATCTTCAATGAGATATCACTCACCTTCTAACTCCTCATAAACCAAGAGAAAATGATGTTCCAAGACGAAAAAAATATATTATTTATGTTAGCCAACCTAAGCTGAATTGTGTATGCTGACATGTCCCATCAATAAATGTGTTTATTCATATAAATCCAAGACCAATATATATATATATATATATATATATATATATATATATATATTTGTGTGTGTGTGTGTGTGTGTCTAAAGTGCTTCATTTGATCAACAATTTTCGATGGAGGACATAGCTAAGATGAACATAAATTATTGTAGAATGATAGGACATAAAATTTTAATGTTTCGGCTAATTCTTTTGTTGGGTTATCACTCAAAGCTAAATATACATAACCAGAACCTATTTTATTTTCCTCAAGCTCGGATCTAGGTTGGTCTTCCTTGCAACAAAACTTTTGACAATATCTTGTGAGAGGATGGAACTATGCAGAGGCTTGGAAAGTCAAACCTAGAACTCAGACCAGTGAATATTGCCCTCCAATTCACATCTCTATCGTAATTTCAAGTTTTCTAGGCTTGGATTACAAAGCCACTTATAAAGACGACCAATGTCACTAACAAGCTCACATAGCATTGGGAAGTGCTCAAACCCATGAGAAGTAAGGAAGAGTCCTTCAGTCACTAGAATTTGGGCCTCCAACAAAAGGCTTATTCCTTGAACCTAAAATATAGCTCGGAAATATGGTGATTTCATAGAAATTTAGCCCTGATTTACAACACTTCGAATCATTGTTGCAAAGATAAAATTGCAGTTTTGGAAGAAGGACCATTCGGAAATACTTTGTTGAGGTTTGAGTGACCTATGGTTAGACTCTCCATGGAAAAAGGTAATAGAAGTCACGCATATGTCATATTTCAAGCTAATACCTACAACAAATTGTTAAGGCTTGAACAAACTTAGACCTTTGATCTAGCAGTTCGAACAGTGTGGAAGCTACCTACTGTAGTAAGCTCGAACAACTTCCTTTGTGATAGCTCAGATCTATGGAGTTATAATTGCTAATTTTATTGACTTGTGCTTTGAAGTACAGTAACCTATGGAAGTACAAATTTTTCAATGGTTTGATTTGTGTAGTAGCCTTTGGAGCATCATTGAAGTAAATACCTTGGTTGAGAAACAATTCTCTATATAGGAGATAGTTGAGATACATGGAAGAAGTGAAGTATTCGGACAATGAAGTGTTGGGAGTCTTGGAGCAGTGAAATATTTGGATAGTAGATTATTAGGAGCCTTGGGTAGTAAAATTTTGAACTCTTGGATATTTCTTGGGCTAGGCTATTGAATAACATATTGGATATTGAGGAACACCTTGGATAGTATCTTGGAGCATCTCATTCTAGAAAGTTGTAACGTTGAAGAAATTTTGAAGCACTTGAAGAATTATTTGGTGTAGAACTTGAGGCTTAGTGCAGGCTATTGAAGACATATTGTTGAGAATCCTTAGTTGATCTTGGAGACATTATTGTAGATCATCATGCATTAAATCCATCATGATGTGACCTCGGAAATTTTATTTGGGTGAAATGAAATGTTATAGTGAGAGCTTCTGAGAAGATAAAGTTGTCATTGATGAAGTGATTTAAAGATTTTTTAAGGGCGATGCTGAAGGTGAATATTTTTTCATGGCTCGTTGCAGAAGAGATTGGGAGCTGTGAAGAATTACTAAACTTATCTTAATTAATCAAAGTAGTGGGTTGAATTCCTAGAAGATAGGAGTCCTCAAGAATATTAGGTTGGAGACTATAAAAAAAATAGAGTTGGATACCTAGCGGTTAGTGCGTCAAAGGGGAAAGGTTGGAGCCCTGATAAGATAGGGTTGAAGCCCTAGAATTTAGACCCCTGTGAAGTGTTAGGTCCATATATTACTAGTGTAGTCTGTCACTATTGTTAGTGTATCCTCCTTACTATTATTGGTGTACCTGTGTATCCCCCATATTGTTATCATTGAGCCCCATAAAAGGCACTATTTTTATTTTTGTGCCCTTACATTATTATTGTTAGGTTGGCTAGGATTATATTGTGACCCAGTGGACTCCTATATATAGAAAGTTGGTTTTGTCATTTGAATCATCCAAGAATTGTTCACCTATGTAATGTAAATTAGCTTTCACCCTATAAATGGCTTATTTATAAGGCATTGATCTCTCTTTTCTTCGATTTTCAGAGCTGGTTTCATAAAATTTGGTATTAGAGCTTTGGATTTTAAGGTCTTGCTATTTCAAATAGGTCATTGTGGCATTTTCGCTATAAATTGATTTCTACAAAGGTTCCAAAGCTAAAAAAAAAAAAATTTGAGAAGAAATCCTAAGGAACTTCGTGTAAAAGTTTTAGGTATTTTTCACAATACTTTCATTGATATGATCTGTGGAAGTTAAGGTTTCTGCAGGCTCCCGAATTTCATTTCAAAGAGGTGACCTTAGGAAACTCGTTATAACTCTCTTTCTTTGAGCATTGGATTATAATTCTATAAAATCTGGCTAAAATTACATGGAATTTAGTTTCCCGTGTAGAAATTTCAGAGCCAAAGGAGGAAACAATGACATGTGGCACATCATACAAGTTCACTCTACTGAACCAATCCATAAGTGGGTCATTGGGGGAGATTGGGAATAAATTTGTCTTGAAGAATCCAAATCAGCTCATACATATGACATTCTAAGGAAGACTCAAAGGGCTACTAAAGTACCGAATATCAATTCTTGGGAATCTGAAATTAAAAAGATACATCAATTTGAATATCAAGCTCCTCAAAAGCAAGAAAAAGGTGTGCATTTTTTTTAAACATTGCATAAGTCTTGTTTGAAAAATCATTTTGAAGGGATTCCAAGGGCATATTGAATCATAGATATTAGTATTAGCTTCTAGAGTGGCCCCTAAAATAATTCCACACCCATTAAGCCCTCAGAAAGCTCTACTATGAAGCATGAAGAGGAAGAATTTCAGTATGATATATCAAAATTACAGTACCAAGTGCAACAAATTTCAATCTTATAAATAACAATCAAAGATGTCATAGATGGTTTAAAAGGAAAAATAAAGCCTAAGTTGGAAATTTTGAAGGATCAAATGATAGCTAATATGGATGATAAATTTGTGGAATATCACATCGAGCATCAACAACAAATTCTCCAACTCTCAAAGGATAACCTAAATTTTTTATAGAATCGAATGAAACAATAGGAAGATCAACATTGAAGTGAAAGAAGTTCTAAATAAGTAACAGAAACAAGAACTTGACAACTACAAAATCGATCAATTTTAGAGTATCTCATCATGTGGAAGAACTTACCCATTGAAGATTCCACATGGGAGGATGAGAATTTTATACAGAAGCATCAAGAAATAATGAAGTGTTGAGGATGTTGTGGCTCATTTTCAATATCCTTTATTTTAATTTTCAAAAATACGAAAAAAATTGAAAACTATCAAAAAATATTTTAGAGTATCAAAATTCATGTACTTTAGCATAAAAATATATCTGCTCGTTATGATAAATTTTAAAGTTTAAATACTTTAAAGTCCTTTTATAAGCAGGTCCCAGTTTAAAGATTAATTATCGAGCACTTTATGGAGTGGGATTTGATGATGGATCAAGCAATGAGAAAAAGGCTCAACCCGTGGGAACTTTTAGTGCGGGGTTTAACACAGTGGGTGCCCCTACAGTTGACTGTGTTGACTGCTGGAGTAACCTAGATGAATAGTCGAGATTGACTGTGGGGGCATAATCCAAATGAATCCTCCATAACTCGAGGCCCCCCTCCGTGATGTTTGCTGCCAAGATGGTTACAGTTGTCATCCACGTCAGGGTTTCTTAGCAGTCTATTGGCGTTTCTTATCAACATTTAAGTTCAAATCCGTGCCACCTATTTAAGGGAAATTATCATTCTTTCTGAAATTATCATTGTTTAGTTGGCGTTTGAAATTTGTCTGTTCTGCATCTTTTTCAATTTTTTGTCACCCTATCTCCCAAAGTTAAACTATGGCTAAATGGTCATCCCTGTCAGGTTCTGCTAGTCACATCCCTCTCATGGATACTGAGAGGGACATCCAGGACATATATTTTTCACTTGACCACCTTCCTTTTTATCAGAAACTCCTTCTAAACGAAAATAATTCTCCAATTTACACTGCCATGGTAAAAACTGGTGTGTTGTCTGCATATATCCCAAAAGCTCATCTTTTTCCCGAATTTATCCATTGGCTAGTGTTTGTTATGTACCCTAGGAAATGTTTTGTAATTAATTTTCAAGGGGAGAACGTTCTACAAGTGTCATCTCAATTAATTCGCCAAGCCCTTTGCTTCCTTGAGTCGGAGTCATATATCCAATTCTCTGATGATTCCTTGATAGTGTATTATGACAGTCTTCCAGGTCAAGATTTTAATCAGCTCATTCATTTTCTAAAGCCAAATACATGATAGTTTGAATGTGACAGTAAAGAGTTCCCTATGGAGGTTTTTGATATTGAAGTCAAACTAATGCTGAGCTGCATTGCAAAGATTTTGCGAAAAGACGACGACAGTACAGTGGACAAGCCAATTTTGGGGATGTTCTCCATGATGATGAAGCCACAAGTGGTGCTAGATATTCCATCCTATTGGCAAGAAGATGTTAACTCTCATCTCATGAATTTATCGTTAACGGGGTCATTCAAGTTTCCCTCGCTTATTTTTTATATATTCTTATATCATAATGTAGAAGAATTCATGAATTTGGGGTTAAACATTATGGATATGAATAAGAGGAGACAATCAGTAATATTTTGGACAAACATAGTGAGAAAAGAACAAAATGAGGGTGGTTTGTTTGATTTTTCTAGTTAGTTAATGTCTTCTGCTTATAAAGTTTTGAATCCAAGTTCTCCCCCCTATTTTTTGCCCAAAGCTCAAGAGTCCTTGCATTTGGGGGAAAGTTGTAAATTTGGTGATTGGTTTGTTTTTGAAGATTATTCTAAAATTAGACTTTATGGAGCTAGTGTAGAACCTTATAGGCTTCTTGTGTTTGTGCCTATGAGATTATTTTCTCTGGAGTTTATTAGGAAAAGTCTAAATGTTGACCAAATTCACTTTGTGTCTATGAAGAAGGGTCATATGTTCAAATTTCCAATGACTATGGGTCCCTTTATAGTTAATATGAGACAAGAATTTTATGAAGTGATTGAGATGTTAGATGGAATGCACTTATTGTTAGGAGAGAAGTGGGTTTATGACCCTCATAGTGTCATTTCTATTAGAAGAATTGATAATGGATATTTAGCCTTCATTCATGCGAGTAGACCAAATCTAGAAAAAATGGCAAGTAAAGGTGTTGTGAGTATAGTAAGTTCAAATGTTCAGACTCCTGTTATATTAGAAAAATCGAATAAAAGAGGTAAAGAGGAAGTTGTTGATTCAAAAGATGAGCAACAAAGAGTTGAGAAGAGAGAAAAGTTCAATGAAGAGTCTGCAGATACTCAAATTGGCTTTTCATTACAGTTGGTAGATGAAACAAATGTCACTGCTTCACCCAAGAAGCATGAGGGAACTCAGGATGAAGTGCCTCTAATTAAACAAATGTTTTCCTAGATTGCAGAGAGAAATCAGAATACGAAGGCAAGTATTGAAGCTCAAGCTCAGTACCAGATAGCTCCAAACCAAACAAGACTTCTAACTGCAATGGATATTGAAAAATATGAATTCAAAATTTATCTTTCACATCATTATGATATGTCAATATGTTCTTCTAACATTTTCAATATTGTAAACTTGACTGTAGATGTGAAGAAAATCCCATTGCTGGATAAAGTGAATCTACACATCGAAACATGTTAGCTAATTGTGAATGACCTAATAAAAACTAATGAAATGGCAATGAAGGAAGAGAATATGCTTGGAAAAGTGATAAATCAGTTGAAGTTAGAAAAATCCAATTCCATGGCTTTGACAATCCAGAATGAAGAGCTCAAGAATATAATAGTAAAGATTAGAGCAGATCCCAAGGATAGGTCAGCTGTGCAGAAGCTTCTGCAAAGTGCTGAATCAGAAATATTTGTGCTAAATAAAAAATTGAAATTGCCTATAGGAGAACATTCCACGATAGAAGAGGTTGCAGAGGTGGAAAATGAGAAATAAAAATTTCTTCAGCAACTCATGCAAAAGGAAGAAGAAGCGACTAAATTAAAGAAAACTGCACTGTCATTGTAGAACCATATTGAATCTCATAATTGCACTTTTTTTTTCCATCAGGTAGTGAATATCCATCAGCACAAATATCTTAATTAACCACTGAATTGAAGATGGCAGAAATAGATCAGAAAAAGGCACAATCTGATTTGGAAACAACAAAAAAGTTTATAAAAGCTACTGAGGGAGAAGCCAGTAAATACAAAATGGAATGCCAAACTTGTAACGCTGAGATTGAAAATCTCAAATAAAAATTGAAGGGAGATATATCCTTAATACAAGGTAAGGATATCATCTGGAATGATATTATTGAAGGAATGAAAACAAGCTAGGATTTTCTGACTGTTATTGCAGAAGAAGAAAGCATTATCAGGGAATTTTAAGAGAAATTCATGACAGAAAAACAAAATAAAATCAATTGGGCTATTTTGGCAAGGAAGTTAATTAATTCCATTGATTCTAAAACAGATCAAAAATTGGAAGAAAATGAAACTAAAGATGGAATTTAATATGCAGTAGAAATTAAAAAAATGATTGTCAAAAATGATTGTAGGAAGTCTGCAGAAAAGAAGTTGATTGAGTTAAAGGAAGCAGTGAGTAAATTTGATAAATTATTTGATAAAATAGAAAGAGTAGGTTTGCCATCATGTTGGGGGCTTGGAGGTGGTCTTATGTCACATAATTCTTATGAGCCCTTGCTAGTTTTGGCAGCATATACAATTAATCCACCTATTAATCCAAGACTAAGATATGAGATTGTGTTGAGAAATAGGCCTTCAATTCCTAATAATGTAAAGCATTGGCAGGTTTTTGAGGATGATGAGAAGATCAATCATTTCCTAACAATGATTGGAAATTTTGAAGACAGCGAAATAGATCAAGAAAGTGAACGAGTTGATCAGAATGATGTACTCAAAAACCTGAAGCAGTCAATAGGTGATCATAAGATAATTCAGTTGAAGCATAATACATTGCCCATAGGTCTAGTTCCTCTTGAAAGGTTGTTTGATGCTAATGATGTAGCAGTGAACTAGAAGAAAGTATCTCAAGAGGGAGAAATGGAGGACTGTAATTTAGGAACTCGGTAGGATCCTAAAATGCTTAAGTTGTTTAAAGGAGTTCTTAAGGATTATAAAGAGAGGTATCTTGATATTTTCAAGAAGTATACGAATGTGTTTGCATGGTCATATGAAGATTTAAAGACATATGATTTAGATATTTTTCAGCATAAAATATCACTGAAAGATGGGGTTAAGCCTCACAGGCAGAAGCTTAGGCAAATTAATCCATTGTTACTAGCCCTAATTGAGAAAGAAGTGAAAACGTTGTTGCAAGCAAAAAATATAGTCCCACTTGGATACTCAGACTGGGTTTTTGATCTGGTTCCTGTCAGAAAGAAGAATGGAAAGATAAGATTATGTGTTGATTTCAGGAAATTGAACAGAGCTTCCCTAAAAGATAATTATCCTTTTCCAAATATGTATTATGTTCTACAAAAAGTAACTGCAGCTCATAGGTTATCCATGGTTGATGGTTTATCTGGGTATAATCAAGTAGCTGTTGAAAATGAAGATCAGAAGAAAACAACTTTTACCACACCATGGGGAACGTTCATGTATGCCAGGATGCCATTGGGCCTCATGAACGCAGGGGCTAATTTCCAGAGAGAAATGGATATAGAATTTGTGGGTGACAAATTTGTAGTCATATATTTGGATGAAGTGACTATTTTTTCATGTTCTGATGATGAGCACTTGGGGCATCTTTAGAAAACTTTCCGCAAATGCAGGAAGTTTGGGTTATCATTGAATCCTAAAAAATCTTTGTTTGCTCTGGAGGAAGGTAAGTTGTCGGGAAATATAGTTTCGAAATAGGGGGCGAAAATTGATCCAGCAAGAGTTGAGGCTATACAAACAATCCCATTGCTTAGAAGTAAGAAATATATCTAAATATTTCTAGGGAAAATTAATTTTCTAAGAAGATTTGTCCCAAATTATGCTGATATTGTCAGAAGTATAAGAGATATGTTGAAGAAAAATGCTGATGTGAAGTGGGATAAAGATGCAAGAGAATCATTTGCCAGAATTAAAGAGGCTCTTCAAGAAGCTCTAGTACTGATCAGCCCAGATTATCAAAATCCTTTCCAAATATTTTCATTTGCATCACCTTCTACCATTGTTGTTGTGTTGCTGCAGAAGAATGAAGAGGGAATCTAGCAACCAGTAGCATTTCTCAGTAAATTTCTCAAAGATGCAGAACTCAAATACAATATCCTGGAGAAGTAGGTATATGCTTTATTTAAATCATTAAAATCTTTTAGGAATTATGTACTTCATTCTCAAATAGTAACATATGTACCTAGTTCAGCTATAAAAGATGTGCTAGTTCAAAGTGATGTGCAGGAAAAAAGAGGAAAATGGATTGCCAAAATCCAAGAATATGATTTAGATATTAAGCCTACTAAGTTGGTCAAAGGACAAGGATTGGAAAAATTTCTGACATAATCTAATTTCCAAGCTCTGGGAATTGATTTGCTTGCATATTTGGATGAAGTAGTTGATGAAACAAGTCAAATTATCACAAATTTAGCGATCAAGTACAAATTTCTCTTCTCGGATTGGTATAAAGATATTATTCACTATTTCTGTTTTTTCTCTTGTCCTCCCTCAATCAACAGAAAAAAGTATAGAGCTCTTAAACTCAAAGCTCAACCTTATGTTATAATTGATGCTAAATTATATTGGAAATTTTCTGCTGGTGTTTTCTTGCTATGTTTGAAAAAAGGAGAGTCAATGGAAGTTATCAAATAGTACCATGAATTTTTGTGTGGGGGTCATTATAGATGGAAATTTACTACTCATAAAATCCTCAAATCAAGTTTTTAGTGGCCTTCCTTATTTTTTGATGTATACATAGTGATTATAAGTTGTCAAGAATGCCAATTGTTTGCAGAGAAGAAAAGGTTATCTCCTCTACCTCTTCTCCCTATTTTTGTTGAAGAACCATTTAGATAATGGGGATTAGATTTAATTGGAGAAATCAATCCGCCATAAAGTGGGCAGTTCAAGTGGATTCTGACTGCGACTGATTATTTTACAAAGTGGATGGAGGCAATTCCTACCAGAAAAGCAAATGATCTGGTCGTAATGAAAATTCTGGAAGAGACATCTTCAGCAGATTTGGATGTCTAGTGAATTTTGTAACAGAAAATTCTCAGTTGTTTAACTCAGTCAAATTCATTCATTTTTGTTAAACATATAATGTGATCTTGTCTCATTCTACAACACATCATCTTAAAGGGAATAGGCTAGCTGAATCCTCCAACGAGACATTGGTGAACATTTTGAAGAAAGAAATAAATGAGAATAAGAAGAATTGGGATTCGAAGTTGATATTGGCTCTCTGGGTAGTGAGAATCACTATTAGAAGATCTACTAGTAAGTCTCCTTATGAGCTAGTATATGGTACTCAAGCCTTGTTTCCCACTCAGCTAGTTAGACCAGTAATCTCTTTTCTTCAAGAAGCACAAGAAGAACCCAATGCATTGATAAGAAGATTAAATAAGGTGATAGAATTGAGTGAGGGCA
Organism: Pinus albicaulis; assembly: GCA_034641835.2. Taxonomy (NCBI): domain Eukaryota; kingdom Viridiplantae; phylum Streptophyta; class Pinopsida; order Pinales; family Pinaceae; genus Pinus; species Pinus albicaulis. Next base: position 1,338,563,010 of record CM076582.1, on the reverse strand, counting down.
GGAATACATTTAGGGAAAACTTGATCACATAATAGGAGAAAATGAAGTCTATTTTTGATAGGAAGGCAAAGGAGATTTTGTTCCAAACTAGAGATTTGGTATTAATATGGGATACCAGAAGAGAAGAAAAAAGAAAGCATGGTAAGTTTGATCCTCTCTAGTATGGCCCATATGGGATTATTGAATCTAGATCAAATAACACTTTTATGCTGGAGAATATTGACGGAGAAATAGTAGATCTGCCTGTAAATGGGCAGTATCTAAAGCATTACTTCTAGCATTGAAATCCGATGATTCATCATTGTACATATTCGGTTTCCTTCATTATAAATTTTTCATTAAGAAGTATTTGACTCCATGCCCAAGGTGAACGCATTGATCTATGGTTCTTAGTGTTTCGTGGCAAAAAACACTATCCCTCGGTGGAGCCAGATGTTGTCGCTCATTTGCAATATCCTTTATTTTAATTTTCAAAAATACGAAAAAATAGAAAACTATCAAAAAATATGTTAGAGTATCAAAATTCATGTACATTAGCATAAAAATATATCTGCTCATTATGATAATGTTTAAATTTTAAATAATTTAAATTACTTATATAGGCGGGTCCCAGTTTAAAGATTAATTATCGAGCACCTTATGGAGCGGGATTCGATGATGGATCAAGCAGTGAGAAAAAGGATCAACCCGCGGGCACTTTTAGCGCAGGGTTTAACATAGAGGGCGCCTTCATAGTTAACTGTGTTGACTACGGGATTAACGTAGATGAACGTTCGAGATTGACTGTGGGGCCATAAGCCAAATGAATCCTCCGTACCTCGAGGCCCCCCACAGTGATGTTTGCTGCCAAGTTGGTTACAATTCTCATCCATGTCAGGGTTTCTTAATGGTCTGTTGGCACGTCTTATCAGCATTTAAGTTCAAAGTCGTGCCACCTATTTAAGGGAAATTATAATTCTTTCTCAGATTATCATTGGTTAGTTGGTGTTTCAAATTTGTCTATGCTACTTATTTTTTAGTTTTCTGTCACCCTATCAATTATTGGTCACACTGTAAGCTATCTACCATCCCAAAGTTAAACTATGACTAAACGCTGATCCCTGTCAGGTTCTTCTAGTCACATCCCTCTCATGGAGACCGAGAGTTATATCCAAGACACAATTTGTTCCCTCGACCACCTTTCTTTTTATCAGCAAGTCCTTCTAAACGAAAATAATTCTCCAATTTACACCGCCATGGCAGAAACTGGTGTGTTGTCTGCATGTATCCCAAAAAATCATATTTTTCCCGAATTTATCCATTGGATAGTGTCTGTTATGTACCCTAGCAATTTTTTTTGTAATGAATTGTCAAGGGGAGAAGGTTCTGCAAGTGTCAACTAAGTTAATTCGGCAAGCCCTTTTTTTCCCTGACTCGGATTCATATATGCAATTCTCTGATGATTCCTTGATATCATATTATGATAGTCTTGTAGGTCAAGATTTTAACGAACTCATTCATTTTCTGAAGCCAAATACACGACAGTTTGAACATGACAGTAAAGAGTTCCCTATGGAGGTTTTTGATATTGAAGTCAAATCGGTGCTGAGATGCATTGCAAAGAATTTGGGAAAAAACGACGAAAATACAGTGGACAAGTCAATTTTGGGGTTGTTTGCCATGATGATTAAGCCAAGAGTGGTCCTAGATATTCCACCCTATTGGCAAGAAGTTGTTAACTCTCAGCTCATGAGCTTATCATTAACAGGTTCATTCAGGTTTCCCTCACTTATTGTTTATTTATTCTTATATCAAAATGTAGAATAATTCATGCATCTGGGGTTAAACATTATGGATATGAATAAGAGGAGACAATCAGTAATATTTTGGATAGATATAGTGAGAAAGGAACAAAATGTGGGTGGTTTGTTCGATTTTGATGGTCAGTTTATGTCTTCTGCATGAAAAGTTTTGATTGGAAGCTCTCCCCCCTGTTTTTTTCCCAAATCTCAAGAGTTCTGGCATTTGGGGGCAAGTTGTAAATTTGGTGATTGGTTTGTTTTTGAAGATTATTTTGAAATTAGATTTTATGGAGCTAGTGTAGAACCTTATATGTTTCCTATGTTTGTTCCTATGAGATTATTTTCTCTGGAGTTTATTAGGAAAATTTTAAATGCTGACCAAATTCACTTTGTGCCTATGAATAAGGGTCATATGTTCAAATTTCCAATGACTATGGGTCCCTTTATAGTTAATATGAGACAATCATTTGATGAAGTCACTCGGATGTTAGATGGAATGCACTTACTTTTAGGAGAGAAGTGGGCTTATGACCCTCACAGTGTCATTTCTAGTAGAATAATTGATAATGGATATTCAACCTTCATTCATGAGAGCAGACCAAATCTAGAAAAAATGGCAAGTAAAGGTGTTCTGAGTTCAGTAAGTTCAAATGTTAAGACTCTTGTTATATAAAAAAAATCAAATAAAATAGGTAAAGTGGCAATTTTTGATTCAAAGGATGAGTAACATAGAGCTGAGAAGAGAGAAAAGTCCAATGAAAAGCGTGCAGATACTCAATCTGGTTTTTCATTACAGTTGTGATCAGGGAAAATTTTAAGGATGCAAAATTTATCTTAAAGATTAGAAACCATGGCGAATCTTACTAATCCATAATATGTAAACTATAAAATGCTTGGCGATATCCTTGTAAAAATATTCAAAATTCTAATAATATATATAGTACGTATAATTTTTTGGTGATTTTTAAGGTAAAATAATTTTTTATTATAAAATTTGGGCGAATCATTTTGATAAAAAAATGGGAATTGGCGAATTTTTTTTTGGGAAAATAATGGAAAATTAGCCCATCTACGAATATTAGCCCCTAAAATTTTCCCTGGTTGTGAGATGAACAAAATGTCCCTGCTCCACCAAGGAAGCATGAGAGAACTCAGGATCAAGTGCCTCTAACTAAATAGATGTTTCTGCAGATTGCAGAGAGAAATCAGAAGATTAAGGCAAGTATGGAAGCTCAAGTTGAGTACCATATATCTCCATACCAAACAAGACTTCTAACTGCAATGGATCTTGGAAAAGATCAATTCAAAATTGCCCTTTCACATCCTTCTAATATGTAAATTGGTTCTTCTAACAACTTCAATACCGTAAAATTAACTATAGATGTGAAGAAAACCCATTGCTGGATAAAGTGAATCTACACATGCAAACATGACAGCTTACTATGAATGACCTAATAAAAACAAATGCAACGGAAATGAAGGCAGAAAATTTGCTAGGAAAAGTGATAGAGTAGTTTAAGTTAGAAAAAGTCAATTCCAGGGCTTTGATAATCCAAAATGAAGAGCTCAGGAAGATCATAGTAAAGATTGGAGTAGATCCCAGTGACAAGTCAACTATTTAGAAGCTTCTACAAAGTGCTGAATCATAAATATTTGTGCTAAAGAAAAAATTGAAATTGCCTACAGGAGAACATTCCATGGCAGCAGAGGTTGAAGAGGTGGAAAATGAGAAAGAAAAACTTCTTCAGTAGCTCATGCAAAATTAAAGAAGTCACTAAATTAAAGAAAACTACACTGTCATTGCAGAACCATATTGAATCTCATACTTTCACTTTTGTTTTTCCATCAGGTAGTGAAGATCCATCAACAGAAATATCTCAATTAACCACTGAATTGAAGATGGCAGAAATAGATCGGAAAAAGTCACAATCTAATTTGGAAAGAGCAACAAAGTTTATAAAATCTACTGAGGGAGAAGTTAATAAATACAAAATGGAATTCCAAAATGCTAATGTTGAGATTAAAAATCTCAAAGAAAAATTGAAGGGAAATATATCCTTACCACAAGCTAAGGATATCATCTAGAATGATATTATTAAAGGAATGGGAACGATCTGGGATTTTCTGACTGTTATTGTAGAAGAAAAAAGAATTATCAGAGAATTTTAAGAGAAAGTCATGACAGACAAACATAAGACAATCAATAGGGCTATTTGGGCAAGGAAGTTCATTAATTTCATTGATTCTAAAACAGATTAGGGATTGGAACAAAATGAAATTAAAGACATAATTTTATATCCAGTAGAAAATAACAAAATGATTGTAGGAAATCTACAAAAAATAATTTGATTGAGTTAAAGGAAGTAGTGAGTCAATTTGATAAATTATTTGATAAAATAGCAAGAGCAGGTTTGCCATCATGTCGGGGATTGGAGGTGGTCTTATGTCATGGAATTCTTATGAGCCCTTGCTAGTTTTGGCAAAAACTAAGATAGACAGCAGTCATGAGAAAACATAAATTCTTAAAGGAGAAATAGTGATCAATTTCCTTTAGACACATTTTTTAACTGTTGTCGTCAGTGAAAACTCTGTTTGTGGAAAGACTATCTTTCAACAGAATCAATTCTTTCGGATTGGAGTTTCACAAGGCGGTTCACTCACAAAGTGAAGCATCGAAATATGGAAGAATTGAAAATCTTTGGATAATGATTTACCAAAGGATCCCTCGAATGAAGAGGACAAATCCGACTGGTCAGAGAGGGTAACAACCTTGACATTGATATAGCCTACAGCATATAGATTAGGATTTTAATTTCATGTTATTTCCTCTTTTAAAGAGAGAATGAAATTGTAATAACACATTTTTAAAGACATGTAGTAGATATTCTACGACATCCTAAGTATTTAAAGCAGTTAAGATCAGTTACATAAGTTACAAACTACATTCTATAGTATTTAATGAGATATAGAAAAAAGAGAAGGGTTCTGAGTTTTGGACCTTCAGACTGTAATTTTTGTACTGAGATTTCAAATGATTAATCAATGAAAAACAAGTTTCTGGAATTTGTTGATGTTGATGTGTCTTCTAGTTTACATTGTGTACTTTCCATCCTTGAATAAAATGAAGTAATGAAGTTGCAGGTATCTTCTTACTTGTGTAAATAAGAGTTAAAATCCTTAATAGGTGCTCCATTTTAACTGTTTCTTTCCTTATAATTATTTTGGAGTTTGAGATGATATATTCTATACAACAACATATCAGTTTGGGCTTCTTTCTTACATATTCTTATGATCATTCCATTCTATATCAGCAGATAATAGCATTGTGGAACATTTATTATATTTGATATTTGATGGTTTAATGATAAATATTTGGAGGTGATTAAACAAATACCAATATTTTTGTGGCATAACTATATAAATTTCTTAAGGACAGATTCATTATCACACGTAAGGGATTCTCACTTAAGGTACAATAGAGGACAACACTTGTTTGAAGGAGAGGTGCATATTAGGTCCCTATATTTCTAATGTAGTATGTTATTATTGTTAGTGTAGCCCCCTTATTATTAAGGTTGTACCCCTGTAGCCATCGTATTGTTATTATTGTGCCCAATAAAAGCCACTATTGTTACTGTTGTTTCCTTACATTATTATTGTTAGGTCGGCTAGGATTATATTCTGAACCCATCGACTCCTATATATATAAAGGAGGTTTTTTCATTTCAATCATCCAAGAATTTTTCATTTATGTAATGTAAAGGAGGTTTCTACCTCGAAGTGGCTTATTTCTAAGGCACTGATCTCTCTTTTCTTCTATTTTGGGAGCTAGTTTCATAACATGAAGTCCAAGTCGGTGCTTGGAAAAGTACAGGTTGGAGACTGGTGGATTAGAAATTGGTGTCTTCATCAAGGGCTGAAACCCTAAACTATATTGCATTGGATTTATTGTAAAGAAGAGTATTGAAGTCCTCATTATATCTTTCTAATAAAATTATCTATTTTACATTGTTCATTTTTAGTTCTAATTATAAGTGATATTAACTGGTAAAAATAACAATTGAAAATAAAAACTAATTCATCCCCCCTCTCCCCTTTTAGTATTTCGAACATATGTATGTTAATTAATTTTTCTATTAAGAGGAACTCTCTATTTCAATATGGAAGAGATGTTGTAATGTCCTATCATGTCATGTCTTGATAAACATTTATACTTTGTCAAATTACATAAAAATAAATTAAAATAAAATAAAATAAAAACTAACCTAATCCATTTAGCTTTAGATCTATAAAGGTCCTAGAGGGATAAATTCTCTTGAGGTGTTAATATCTTTTAGAGTGAAAATATGTGTGATCCCTCTCGGTGCTTGGTAGATCTTGAGTTAAATGGATCTTGGATGGTTTTTAAAATATTTATTATTTACAATATATATATATATATATAATTAAATAGATGTTTATGCAGATTGCAGAGAGAAATCAGAAGATTAAGGCAAGTATGGAAGCTCAAGTTGAGTACCATATATATCCATACCAAACAAGACTTCTAACTGCAATGGATCTTGGAAAAGATCAATTCAAAATTGACCTTTCACATCCTTCTAATATGTAAATTGGTTCTTCTAACAACTTCAATACCGTAAAATTAACTATAGATGTGAAGAAAACCCATTACTGGATAAAGTGAATCTACACATGCAAACATGACAGCTTACTGTGAATGACCTAATAAAAACAAATGCAACGGAAATGAAGGCAGAAAATTTGCTAGGAAAAGTGATAGAGTAGTTTAAGTTAGAAAAAGCCAATTCCAGGGCTTTGATAATCCAGAATGAAGAGCTCAAGAAGATCATATTAAAGATTGGAGTAGATCCCAATGACAAGTCAACTATTCAGAAGCTTCTACAAAGTGCTGAATCATAAAGATTTGTGCTAAAGAAAAAATTGAAATTGCCTACAGGAGAACATTCCATGGCAGCAGAGGTTGCAGAGGTGGAAAATGAGAAAGAAAAACTTCTTCAGTAGCTCATGCAAAATTAAAGAAGTCACTAAATTAAAGAAAACTACACTGTCATTGCAGAACCATATTAAATCTCATTCTTTCACTTTTGTTTTTCTATCAGGTAGTGAAGATCCATCAACAGAAATATCTCAATTAACCACTGAATTGAAGATGGCAGAATAGATCGGAAAAAGTCACAATCTAATTTGGAAATAGCAACAAAGTTTATAAAATCTACTGAGGGAGAGGTTAATAAATACAAAATGGAATTCCAAAATGCTAATGTTGAGATTAAAAATCTCAAAGAAAAATTGAAGGGAAATATATCCTTACCACAAACTAAGGATATCATCTGGAATGATATTATTAAAGGGATGGGAACGATCTGGGATTTTCTGACTGTTATTGTAGAAGAAAAAAGAATTATCAGGGAATTTTAAGAGCAAGTCATGACATAAAAACATAAGACAATCAATAGGGCTATTTGGGCAAGGAAGTTCATTAATTTCATTGATTCTAAAACAGATCAGGAATTGGAACAAAATGAAATTAAAGACATAATTTTATATCCAATAGAAAATAACAAAACGATTGTAGGAAATCTACAAAAAATAATTTGATTGAGTAAAAGGAATTAGTGAGTCAATTTGATAAATTATTTGATAAAATAGCAAGAGCAGGTTTGCCATCATGTTGGGGATTGGAGGTGGTCTTTTTTCATGGAATTCTTATGAGCCCTTGCTAGTTTTGGAAAAAACTAAGGTAGACAGCAGTCATGAGAAAACATAAATTCTTAAAGGATAAATAGTGATCAATTTCCTTTAGACACATTTTTCAACTGTTGTCGTCAGTGAAAACTCTGTTTGTGGAAAGACTATCTTTCAACAGAATCAATTCTTTTAGATTGGAGTTTCACAAGCTAGTTCATTCACCAAAGACAAGCATCGAAATATGGAAGAATTGAAAAGCCTGGATGACAGATTTACCAAAGGATCCCTCGAATGAAAAGAAGGATAAATCAACCAGTCAAGGAAAGGTAACAACATCGACATCAATCCATATTCAGCATATAGATTAGGATTTTAATTTCATGTTATTTCCTCTTTTAAAGAGAGAATGAAATTGTAATAAGACATTTTTAAAGACATGTAGTAGATATTCTACGACATCCTAAGTAGTTAAAGCAGTTAAGATCAGTTACAAAAGTTACAAACTACTTTCTATAGTATTTAATGAGATAGAGAAAAAAGAGAAGGGTTCTGAGTTTTGGACCTTCAGACTGTAATTTTTGTACTGAGATTTCAAATGATTAATCAATGAAAAACAAGTTTCTGGAATTTGTTGATGTTGATGTGTCTTCTAGTTTACATTGTGTACTTTCCATCCTTGAATAAAATGAAGTAATGAAGTTGCAGGTATCTTCTTACTTGTGTAAATAAGAGTTAAAATCCTTAATAGGTGATCCATTTTAACTGTTTCTTTCCTTATAATTATTTTTGAGTTTGAAATGATATATTCTATACAACAGCATATCAGTTTGGGCTTCTTTCTTACATATTCTTATGATCATTCCATTCTATATCAGCAGATAATAGCATTATGGAACATTTATTATATTTGATCTTTGATGGTTTAATGATAAATATTTGGAGGTGATTAAACAAATACCAATATTTTGTGACATGACTATATAAATTTCTTAAGGACAGATTCATTATCACACGTAAGGGATTGTCACTTAAGGTACAATAGAGGACAACACTTGTTTGAAGGAGAGGTGCATATTAGGTCCCTATATTGCTAATGTAGTATGTTATTATTGTTAGTGTAGCCCTCTTATTATTAAGGTTGTACCCCTGTAGCCATCGTATTGTTATTATTGTGCCCAATAAAAGCCACTATTGTTACTGTTGTTTCCTTACATTATTATTGCTAGGTCGGCTAGGATTATATTGTGAACCCATCGACTCCTATATATATAAAGGAGGTTTTTTCATTTCAATCATCCAAGAATTGTTCATTTATGTAATGTAAAGGAGGTTTCTACCTCGAAGTGGATTATTTCTAAGGCGTTGATCTCTCTTTTCTTCTATTTTGGGAGCTAGTTTCATAACATGATGTCCAAGTCGGTGCTTGGAAAAGTACAGGTTGGAGACTGGTGGATTAGAAATTAGTGTCTTCATCAAGGGCTGAAACCCTAAACTATATTGCATTGGATTTATTGTAAAGAAGAGTATTGAAGTCCTCATTATATCTTTCTAATAAAATTATCTATTTTACATTGTTCATTTTTAGTTCTAATTATAAGTGATATTAACTGGTAAAAATAATAATTGAAAATAAATACTAATTCATCCCCCCTCTCCCCTTTCAGTATTTCGAACATATGTATGTTAATTAATTTTTCTATTAAGAGGAACTCTCTATTTCAATATGGAAGAGATTTTGTAATGTCCTATCATGTCATGTCTTGATAAACATTTATACTTTGTCAAATTACATAAAAATAAATTAAAATAAAATAAAATAAAAACTAACCTAATCCATTTAGCTTTAGATCTATAAAGGTCCTAGAGGGATAAATTCTCTTGAGGTGCTAATATCTTTTAGAGTGAAAATATGTGTGATCCCTCTCGGTGCTTGGTAGAGCTTGAGTTAAATGGATCTTGGATGGTTTTTAAAATATTTATTATTTACAATATATATATATAATTAAATAGATGTTTCTGCAGATTGCAGAGAGAAATCAGAAGATTAAGGCCAGTATGGAAGCTCAAGTTGAGTACCATATATCTCCATACCAAACAAGACTTCTAACTGCAATGGATCTTGGAAAAGATCAATTCAAAATTTCCCTTTCACATCCTTCTAATATGTAAATTGGTTCTTCTAACAACTTCAATACCGTAAAATTAACTATAGATGTGAAGAAAACCCATTACTGGATAAAGTGAATCTACACATGCAAACATGACAGCTTACTATGAATGACCTAATAAAAACAAATGCAACGGAAATGAAGGCAGAAAATTTGCGAGGAAAAGTGATAGAGTAGTTTAAGTTAGAAAAAGCCAATTCCAGGGCTTTGATAATCCAGAATGAAGAGCTCAAGAAGATCATAGTAAAGATTGGAGTAGATCCCAATGACAAGTCAACTATTCAGAAGCTTCTACAAAGTGCTGAATCATAAAGATTTGTGCTAAAGAAAAAATTGAAATTGCCTACAGGAGAACATTCCATGGCAGCAGAGGTTGCAGAGGTGGAAAATGAGAAAGAAAAACTTCTTCAGTAGCTCATGCAAAATTAAAGAAGTCACTAAATTAAAGAAAACTACACTGTCATTACAGAACCATATTGAATCTCATACTTTCACTTTTGTTTTTCCATCAGGTAGTGAAGATCCATCAACAGAAATATCTCAATTAACCACTGAATTGAAGATGGCAGAAATAGATCGGAAAAAGTCACAATCTAATTTGGAAAGAGCAACAAAGTTTATAAAATCTACTGAGGGAGAAGTTAATAAATACAAAATGGAATTCCAAAATGCTAATGTTGAGATTAAAAATCTCAAAGAAAAATTGAAGGGAAATATATCCTTACCACAAGCTAAGGATATCATCTGGACTGATATTATTAAAGGAATGGGAACGATCTGGGATTTTCTGACTGATATTGTAGAAGAAAAAAGAATTATCAGGGAATTTTAAGAGCAAGTCATGAAAGACAAACATAAGACAATCAATAGGGCTATTTGGGCAAGGAAGTTCATTAATTTCATTGATTCTAAAACAGATCAGGAATTGGAACAAAATGAAATTAAAGACATAATTTTATATCCAGTAGAAAATAACAAAATGATTGTAGGAAATCTACAAAAAATAATTTGATTGAGTTCAAGGAAGTAGTGAGTCAATTTGATAAATTATTTGATAAAATAGCAAGAGAAGGTTTGCCATCATGTCGGGGATTGGAGGTGGTCTTATGTCATGGAATTCTTATGAGCCCTTGCTAGTTTTGGCAAAAACTAAGGTAGACAGCAGTCATGAGAAAACATAAATTCTTAAAGGAGAAATAGTGATCAATTTCCTTTAGACACATTTTTCAACTATTGTCGTCAGTGAAAACTCTGTTTGTGGAAAGACTATCTTTCAACAGAATCAATTCTTTTAGATTGGAGTTTCACAAGCTGGTTCATTCACCAAGACAAGCATCGAAATATGGAAGAATTGAAAAGCCTGGATGACAGATTTACCAAAGGATCCCTCGAATGAAAAGAAGGATAAATCAACCAGTCAAGGAAAGGTAACAACATCGACATCAATCCATATTCAGCATATAGATTAGGATTTTAATTTCATGTTATTTCCTCTTTTAAAGAGAGAATGAAATTGTAATAAGACATTTTTAAAGACATGTAGTAGACATTCTACTACATCCTAAGTAGTTAAAGCAGTTAAGATCAGTTACAAAAGTTACAAACTACTTTCTATAGTATTTAATGAGATAGAGAAAAAAAAGAAGGGTTCTGAGTTTTGGACCTTCAGACTGTAATTTTTGTACTGAGATTTCAAATGATTAATCAATGAAAAACAGGTTTCTGGAATTTGTTGATGTTGATGTGTCTTCTAGTTTACATTGTGTACTTTCCATCCTTGAATAAAATGAAGTAATGAAGTTGCAGGTGTCTTCTTACTTGTGTAAATAAGAGTTAAAATCATTAATAGATGCTCCATTTTAACTGTTTCTTTCCTTATAATTATTTTGGAGTTTGAGATGATATATTCTATACAACAGCATATCAGTTTGGGCTTCTTTCTTACATATTCTTATGATCATTCCATTCTATATCAGCAGATAATAGCATTGTGGAACATTTATTATATTTGATCTTTGATGGTTTAATGATAAATATTTGGAGGTGATTAAACAAATACCAATATTTTTGTGACATAACTATATAAATTTCTTAAGGACAGATTCATTATCACACGTAAGGGATTGTCACTTAAGGTACAATAGAGGACAACACTTGTTTGAAGGAGAGGTGCATATTAGGTCCCTATATTGCTAATGTAGTATGTTATTATTGTTAGTGTAGCCCCCTTATTATTAAGGTTGTACCCCTGTAGCCATCGTATTGTTATTATTGTGCCCAATAAAAGCCACTATTGTTACTGTTGTTTCCTTACATTATTATTGTTAGGTCGGCTAGGATTATATTGTGAACCCATCGACTCCTATATATATAAAGGAGGTTTTTTCATTTCAATCATCCAAGAATTGTTCATTTATGTAATGTAAAGGAGGTTTCTACCTCGAAGTGGCTTATTTCTAAGGCGTTGATCTCTCTTTTCTTCTATTTTGGGAGCTAGTTTCATAACATGAAGTCCAAGTCGGTGCTTGGAAAAGTACAGGTTGGAGACTGGTGGATTAGAAATTGGTGTCTTCATCAAGGGCTGAAACCCTAAACTATATTGCATTGGATTTATTGTAAAGAAGAGTATTGAAGTCCTCGTTATATCTTTCTAATAAAATTATCTATTTTACATTGTTCATTTTTAGTTTTAATTATAAGTGATATTAACTGGTAAAAATAACAATTGAAAATAAATACTAATTCATCCCCCCTCTCCCCTTTCAGTATTTCGAACATATGTATGTTAATTAATTTTTCTATTAAGAGGAGCTGTCTATTTCAATATGGAAGAGATGTTGTAATGTCCTATCATGTCATGTCTTGATAAACATTTATACTTTGTCAAATTACATAAAAATAAATTAAAATAAAATAAAATAAAAACTAACCTAATCCATTTAGCTTTAGATCTATAAAGGTCCTAGAGGGATAAATTCTCTTGAGGTGCTAATATGTTTTAGAGTGAAAATATGTGTGATCCCTCTCGGTGCTTGGTAGATCTTGAGTTAAATGGATATTGGATGGTTTTTAAAATATTTATTATTTACAATATATATATATATATATATATATATATATATATATATATATATATATATATATATATATATATATATATTAGATCTAGCTATACAAAAGTTAAGCTCATCTAGCACAACCGGCTAATGATGAGCCTCGTCAGCAAGGCATCCCCGGATCAAAGCTCACGGGGGGTGGTTATGCCCTGTGCTAGGGGGAGGAGACATTCATAAACTGTAGTTGGTATAATGGATGGTGCGGTCCAGGCCAGGTGTGATCCTCGGGTGACTTTGATGGCTTACATGCCCCTAGGTCGTGGCTTGTTAGGCCAAAGGTCAAGCCTAAAGGATCACAAACAACTTAACAAACAAAAACACAATCTAGATATACAAAGATATATATATAAAATAATTTCATAGTTTTTATTGTATATGAATGGAGGATTTTGTGAGTAGAGTTATTCGAAGGTCTATCTTGTGGATACATCACATAAAACACTTAAATTTTCGATGCATTTCGATCCAACTAATGTGGTTTATTGTTAGGATCACTATATGAATATAAACGGATCAAATGGGGGGAATAAAAAGTGGAGATAATTTCTATAAGCTCAAGGAATAGCTGAAAGGTCAAATAAAATATTCGTTAAAAAAATGATTAGGTCAAAGGTCAAAGAAAATAACCCTTAGGGAATAAATAGAATAAAAAAAATATCCTTTGTTAAAATTTAAGGTTAATAATATTTTAATAGAGTTTCCTTTAGGTGGGACTTTTTGGAGTTTCATGTTTGACCTTCATAATACAAGGAAGGAGGTTTACCTACTCAATCTCCAAATACAAGAAAGAGATAAGGATGTCACCAAGCTAAAGGAGGAATTTCATCAAAATAATAAAAAGGATCATGAAGAATTCATATACATGATTAATAAAATCAATAAACCAAAGAAAAGGGAAGGTACTTTGTCAATCCATCTTGAACAAAAACATGAAGACTTGAACAAACTTGAAAGAAAATTTGGTCAATACAAGGAATATGTCTCCTAGGCATAGATGCTAGCTAGGAGAAGCAAATGAACAAGCTCAAGGAGCTAAAAGAGTGATGGTATTTTTGACCCTTTTAGAAGGACAAGTTGATGAAGTAGAAAAGGAAATAAATTCCATGATATTCAAACTAGAAGAAAAAGATGAAGAGATATTCAAATTCAAATCAGATATCACCTCACTTAAGGGCCAATCATATGAAGCAATGAGAATAAAGGAAAAATTTGAGAAAAATGTAGAAAATAAGGATGAAGAATGTAATATGATTAAAGAATAAATTGATCTCCTAAGAAAATAATTTTATCATTTGAACAAGAGTCTAAATATCTATGAAACCCTAGATGACATCCTAAGTCATCAAAGGTCCCCCTTTGATAATTGAGGTCTTGGCTATGTAGGTGAACCTTAAGAAAGAATGATGAAAACCCTAATGCTTCAAACAACAGGGATGTGGAGAATCATGAAAGAAACTTTGATGCTCCCACATCCAACAAAGACAAGGAAAAGAGGCAATTTGACATTGGAAGAAATCATACTCCAAGAAGATATCCATCTACTGTGAAGAATGCAAGAGGAAATAAATTTGACCAAATGATTTTAAGGAAAAACAACCTTATAATTGCATCAAGGGAGTACTCAGTAGAAGGTATCAAGGATGAAAGAGTAAATGCGTATCATCAAAGAACCCCAAGGCAAAAATACTTCATAAGTAAGTCATGACAATCTCAATTTGTCAGGTCCCAAAGTATATTTTTTTGGTTATTTCTATTATTGTACAAATTTTGACCACATGGCAAAGGATTGTAGGGAGTACCACAAGAAAAAATGTAAGGGTCCCTAATAGCTCCCTAGAAGAAATATCACAAGAAGAATTCATGACTCCTCATTCATGAACAAGCTGGAGTGCTTGAAATGCCATAAAATTGGACACATGTCTCATGATTTTTACTTGAATCGGGTCCGTAAACAAGTTAAAACCAAGACTAATAAGCCAAAAAATAAAGTTACACAAGTCTCGAGAAAGAAGCAATTTGGATCAGAAAGTCTCTTGAACACTCAATCCAACAACACGTGTTGTTGATTTCATGAAAACATCTTTGGTATATATGATATTTGAAGTTTTGATGATGAGACTCTACCAAAAATGAGATCATGCATATTGTTAGGGGGAACTTTTGATTCTTAACCATTCTTGAAGAAGCTGTTGGCAAAGAGCCCTATGAAACCCTTGATGAGTCAGACATGGAAAATCATATTTTGATAGATCATCTCTCATGAGTATCTTCCACTTGATTACAAGGCAACAATATTTCTTGTCTAAAGAAAAAGGAAGAGATAGAGGTGTCTATCGAACTATATTAATCACGGTTAAATGACTGAAATAGTACACATAAATTAGAAATTGAGGGCGTCTTTTATTTCAATAAGAGCCGCACTCTCTATCCCGATACATCAAACTAGAAGAAAATCCAAATAACATAAATCGTTGCTGAAGTAAATTCTGGAAAGAAATCACTCACGTATAAATTAAATGATCTAAAAGACTGTGATCACATCTCAATTAATATATCCTAGCATGCCACATAGCAATTACCCAGTTGCTATCTCTAATCCCACATGTGTAACAACATATAAAATATTGGAATTCAATCAAATCTATTCTCAACTAATAACAACAATTCCAATGATACATAAAGCAATATATATATATATATATATATACAACTAACTTAACTACTGCAATGCCTGCTAAAGAGGAGGGCCCTTCCTCCCTAGCAGGGCGCAGGAAGAGAGAGAACTTAATGGAAACTAAATCAGAGGATGCATGTAACATCAACAATAGGATAAATTATATTATTTGTTAGTATGAATCTTTTTTCGAAGTGTATGAAAAAAGACCACTTTAGCTACGCATAACTTATAGCCCTAACATCAAATATGGCTGCCAATATCTTCAGATTTGCAGTTAGTTGATCAAGACAAGTGCTGCAAAAAACCAGATCTATGCATAGAAAAACATTAAGCAGTAAAAATAAGGTTTTGCTCCATACATCCAATAGACAAGAGAAGAACAATATTTTTTGAAAGAATTTTTGTATTAAGGGCACCTGGGAGGAAAACAAGAAGGTGTTTCCAATTCTACTCAATCGGATGGGTTTTTGGAAGTCCTCAGCACTTCACATCTAGTATTTCTCTCTCTTGTTGGTGTAGAAAACCCAGACAAAGATAGAACTCAAAGGGAGCTCACATAGCAAATAATGGAAAATATGACAATGATAATGGCTCAAAGTCAGACCAAGAGTTTAGATCCAGAGTGATCTAATAGGCAACAAAAGGTGAAGAATGGTAGGAAAAACACTCCTATTTATAACAAAATATTGGGTCATTCTAGATCTTGGTGCATGATTAAAATAACATTAACCAAATCTAGATCCACCTTTTATGGAATATTTTATTATATTTGTGGGAGGGAAAAGGTATTTGACTTGGGTCAAATCCCTTTATTTGTGAATAATAAATAAATAAATGATTTATTTATCATTTTAAGGAAGTGGTTGGAGGATAATCAAATAAATAATGATTTATTTAATTATTTATGGGTGATTTAGTCATATTTAACAAGGAATATTATTTAAATAAGATTTAAATAATTATTCCTAGAAAATAATAAGATAAATAAAGATTTATCTAATTAATTTCTTTTTTTTGGGTTAAACATGACCAGGAAAATCAAACAAATATAGGTTTTTTTAATATTTCCTTTTGGGGTTTCCTGTTTAGACCATAAACAACCTAATAAACGTGTTTTATTAAGTTATTTTACATAGTGAAAGCAATTTTACTTAGGGTAAAATTGGTCTGATGTGGTGTACTTGGGTCCATCTAATAATAGTAGGTTAGATGACCAAAAAATGGTGTAACAGATTGCCCCCCAACGTGTGAGTGTTAGGAGAAAAATTGTATGACCGAAGTACGTTGTAAGAACTCAATCACCAGACATCAAAAGGGAAGTCAGAGAGAGAAATGTGAGGTAGACTAATGTGCTGAAGAACTAGACCCTGAGGAGACAAGACTTACAGGTGCAACAAGTCTCTTTTTATGAGAGGGTACCTGTGCTAAAGGCGGCGGGGGAGGCATACCTATGCCCGCCGAGACAAAGTAAAAAAGAATAGTGTGTCCAGTAAACAAGGGACCGGACCATAAAGTACAGCCGACATAAACCTGAACCAAATAGAAATACAATGAGGGATCCCATATACATGTTGTGCCTGGGATAACAGCCAGGACTTATACAATAATATCTGAGTATATGAGATACAAATACAACCCAAATTCCCCCTACAAGCGGGGAAGGGCTCACAAAATCTGACTGATACATGCAAATCAAAGAGGCGCTGCAAGCGGTTAAGGCCGACATCATCAAATATATGGAGCTGTATCGAAGGCTACAATGAAGAGGTCATCCGGGCATGTGGGGGGCTACCTGTAGGGCCACCCCCTCATGAGGTTTGATACATCTCACACACACCCGAGCATCACCAAGAGCTGCTGCTGCATCACTGGACCGTCAAGCATACAAATCTCGACCAAGCTGAAATGAGCTGAAGTGGAGAAACAATCAAGTTAAAGGGAAATGAGAGAGCCCTTTGCCTGATCCGAGGCACCGAACAAGAGTGGAAGCTGGAACCAAGGTACACCGCTCTCTAGACCTGTCTTCTGGAATGAAGGAGCTGATGTCAATAGAAGGAGGTCCGCCGTAGGTGAGGCAATGAGAGATCCTCAACTAAGGAACAAAAGAAAATAGTAGAGCGACTGACAGACTAATACCAATGATGATGATGGAATGGAGGGGACTAAGTAGAAAATTGACGACTTCCCTTGCTAGAGCATAAAGGACATGAATGACATGGCAGCGACTGACACATTATGATGAGGGATAGGGGACAGTGGGACTGACGGCCATAATGTGTGACACAAGAGAGAGACCAAGCAATGAAGGATGGAGGACTATAGTGGGTACAAAGGGACTCGGGATAGACTCCATGAATGTGATGATGACTCAACTTGGATGCTCTAAACAAGGGTGACTCGATGGTGCTGCCACACAGAAAAAGTCCCATGGGGGACCATTGTTTGGTCAATTTAGTGTGTCCTAAATTTCTACATTAATTTGTCAATCCGGGATTCGTAAGCTGACGAAGTGTGGCGCACAATATGTGCAAGATAACCTATCTCTTACTTTTTTGTCGTTTTTGGTTTTTTTCTTTTTATCTTGGTTGGTTTCCTAATGAAAATTCTAAAAGGCAAGTACGGTTATGATTGTTCAAGGCAATGATCTCCTTTATAATGATTTAGCAAACTTCAAACTTCAAAAAAATTTTAAACATACAATGAGAAAATTAGTTCCTAAAAAGGAAATGAAATTGTGCTACTATTCTAGTTAAACAAACAGTGAACTATTGATCATGAAAACCATTACCCATGCTGCTGTCTAAACACAAAAGAAACTGTTACTCAAAGAAAATATTGCAAGTAAAGTAAAACTAAAATCAAATTACATCAACTCATATTCTGACCCCTCACCATTAGTCTCTCTATGGCTTTCGGAGGTAATCATAAACAACTTGAGCAATCTGATATCTAATTTGCAGAAAAATAAACTAATATCAAATTACACACTCATACTTCAATCCCTCACCATTAGTCTCGCTATGGCTTTCGGAGGTAACTGATAATGACATGAGAAATTTAATATATATCTTGCAGAAAAGTAAACTAATATCAAACTATACACTCATACTTCAATCCCTCACCATTATTCTCGCTATGGCTTTCGGAGGTAATTGAAAATGACATGAACAGTTTAATATCTAACTTGCAGAAAAGTAAACTAATATAAAACTACACACTCATACTTCAATCCCTCACCATTAGTCTCGCTATGGCTTTCGGAGGTAACTGATAATGACATGAGATATTTAATATCTAATCTAACTACTTAAAGAAAATGTGCAAGACTGAAATAAACAAAACAGTGCTGGAATTAAACAAAAAACTAAGAAAAGTAAATTAGGAGAAGGACAATATTGATTCCATGTCATTAGTCATTATAAAAAGATGTGCAAATGCTCGGGCTGCCTGTTGTAATCTGGAACAAAACACTGATCAGTTAACAACAACATAAAACATAAAAGATTATGGATAGATGTAAAATGTAAAGCATGAACGATTATGGACAGAGATGAAATATAAATACCATGAAAGATGTAATATATATACACGTGAATGACTATGGCACAATGAACATAAAGAAATGAAGAATGAAACTATACAGTAATACACAAAACCTCAGCGTGTACAGGGGCCCTCTGCACAAACCTCGGGTAACAGCTTTCAAATACGAATTACGCTTTTGAACAAAGTCTTCTCATATATTAAAATGCGGTCATAACAGAGAAATAATGTCACAGCACAATGGAAATGCAATTACATTACAGAGCTAACTATTATGCGTATGAGAACGCAGTATTTATAACAGAGGGCGATATAACTAATTCCCTAAAATCTGCGCTGATAGAAGACACGTGAACCATCACGTCCAGCGATCTAGCGTTATGGCCGCTGTGAGGATTAAATATATGGAGAGTGGCTGTTGGATTAGGCTTATGGAGCCGTTTACAGGTGTTGATGTGTCTCCCGTGATCTAGAAACGACCACGCAAATCTCCACGTGATGAGAAACAAAGTTCTGTCACCATGGGACTCTTCGGTTGACCACCACTTGGCCACCTTTGACCACAACCTTCTTAGGTGAATTCGACTGAGCCAATAGGACACGATCCATGTCCATGTCATTTCTAACTTGCCCATGTGGCTCGATTTTCCTGAAGATATCTGCAACATAGACTTTAACAAAATGGCTGCGGAAAGTTGCAGCAGCTGCGGAAAGTGACAAGATTCCGCAGCTAAATGAGAAAAGATCTAAATCAAACAGCAGACACAAAACATAGTTAAAAACCATTTTAAATGCTCTTTTACAATTAATATGCAATGATGTTGATGACTTAGAAGGTCCGGGTGAATGAAAAAGGTCTAGAAAGGTGTATAAGAAAGATGCAGATTTGAGACTCAACATACCCCCACTGTGAAGGTGTTGCATGTCCTCATGCAACCAAAATTTGGATAATCCTTCTTCAATTCATATGCCTTGACACTTCAGCCAGTAAATCCAGTCCTCTCCTCCTCTTCCTTGGTGTTGCTAACATCCTGGGCTTCTTCATCAAGCATCTGAATTTGATATTAGCCAATGCTCTACTTAACTTCTGGCATTTCTTCTTCAATTTCCTGTTCTTTTTCTGCCATAGTCCCAGATGTAGCATGGTATTGTCATGAATGATCTTGTCCAATTTGCTTTGTTCCTTCAATGCCTCATTTTCATTTTTAATGTGTCTATTTAAAACCTCCAACTCAAAGACTTCTTGTTTCAATGATTGGACTAGATCTTCTTTTGCTGTGTGAGGCTGAGTGAATGAAGTGTTGGGACCCGTGGCTGCTCTTTCTAAAGATTCTATATAATCATATACTTCTTGCTGCTTTGGGTCTATCTCAGGTGTCGTTTTTATTGGGCTGTCCCCAAAATTCCGTGGAGGAGAACTAACTTCAAAATCTGGCTGAAAAGGACTCATGTCAACATTTGACTGGGAATGCGGTGGACTATGTTCAACGTCTGGCTGAGAATGAGATGGACTATGGCCAGCTGGGGATTGTTCAGGTGTTTCTTCTCCCAAATCAATAAAATGGGGTCCTTTCATTTGTGTTTTCTTCAACTTCCCTTTAAGCCTGGAACTTCTTCTTACACGCTGTGGACCACTATCTTTACCTTTTTGTTTTTCTTTTCCCCTCTTTTTGGCCATAGATGATTGTTCCTGAAGGTGAACTAGTCTCTCAGATAACACTTGATGATCTTCTTCTGAGGAAGGGGTTTGATGCATAGCCTCAATGCTTCTTCTCTCTTTTGATGTTATTGGCTTTTTACCCTTGGTTTCTTCCTTCCTCCTTTTTGACAGTCCCTCTTCTCCACTAGTTCTTTCAATTGTAGTAGTAAGAGTGCTTTGAGTTTCATCATTTGTTCTCTTTCTCCTACTCCTTCTTGATGTACTGCCTTCAGGAATTTCTTGGGGTTCTTCAAAGAAATTTCTAATCAAAAATTGTTCCCATGTGTCCTTTTTCTCTTTTAACTGTTTTTCAATCAAAATTTTCACAAGACCATGGTGATACAAATGTGGTTCTACATCCCCTAGATGCTTCTGGATGGTCATAGACATCTTCTTCAAAATATTTAATAAAAAGTATGGCAGATTGAGGGTCTGGTTGTCTAGAAAATTCATCAGCAATCGGGTATGATACATATACATGGATCCAAAACGGCCCTCACAGGTGATAAATTTTTGAATGACCAATAGTAAAGTGGCCCACTCTTCTTTCAAAGCATGAACAGGAATTCCATTTTTTAAAAATAGTTACATCCATACTTGGGTTACGTAGGATCACTCTCCAGGCTTCATCACTAATGCTTTTGTTCTTGAACCAGCGTTCACCTTCTTGGGGGAGTTCTGTAGCAGATGTTATGGATGCCTCATTCACCGTAAATTTGAGGTCCCCAATCTCTACTTCCAAACCATTGAAAGACCTTGCAAAATATTTTGTCACCTCTTTATGGTAGCCTCTAAACTTTTGAATGAACCGAAGCCACTTTTCCTTTTTCAATAAATCTCTGACTTGCGGGTATCCTTCCATGAATTTAGGTCCTTCTGGTTCTGTTCTCAACAACTGACCCATCCTTCTTTCTGTTCTTTAAAACTTGTCTGCGTGAGGAGGGTTCAACGGAGGTAAGATGGCTGAATGAGCGGAAATGAGCACGATTTATGGAGGAGACCAGTGACTGTAGGCGGATATTAAAGAATGGGTATACGGAATGTAGCGTAACAGAGAACAAAATGGGGGTGAAGCGGAACAGAGAAGGGTTACGTGAGCACGGTGGAAATGCGGCTGTGAGATCAATAGAACAGTAGGAGGAGTATAACGCATCCGGCAGTATTTAAAATTGGGTGGCTGCAAAGTAAATGTAAGCACGTTTATAAAACGACTACGGATTTTATGCGGCTGAAAGAAGCCGTAGTCAAATAAACCACGTTTCATCATCACAGGTGGAGCATCGGAGTATGAGTGAAGATCAGAGGCTTGATTATGGGATCGTTTGAAAATGAATGCAAGGATTATGGGAAGATCATATAGAGATCGTGGAATGGTTACGGAGTTTGTGAACACAATCATTCAATATAATGGAGCTATGGTTTATAACTATGTAAAAATGTGCTTAAATGCCATTTGAAATAAATTTTTACTCATACCTTGGAATTCTTTCCATTTTTCATTGGTCTTCAATTAGTTGCTCCTCATTGATATCTTGAATGCCCCATGTCTTCATCATATGTCTTCATACCTGCATTTGATTTCATGATTTTTGAACTAACATTTGGCTGTACATTTTTTTTGAAAAACAGAGTGGTAGCTGTAGAATCTGCTTTCGGCTGCAGAAACTAGTGTCAGCTACAGAAACAGGTGTCAGCTGCGGAAACTGACACAGCTATATTTGGGTGAATGGAAATAGATGGATGATAAATGACTGAATGAATATGGTCATGACAGAAAATTTTATTGCTGAAATGAAATGAAACAGATGAAATGAACTGAAATGGAATGAAGTGGAGTGAAATGAAGTGGAATGGAATGGAGTGGGTGGTCACAAAACTTGTAAAATGAAAAAGAGATTTGTTTTTGGAAAATATAGGGTGTCAGGTGTCCCTGATTTTCACCCTACATTTTCTGTATAAGACTGCCAATCAATGATTGGTTTTCAGGCTTATACATTTTTTTTTTTTTTTTTTTTTTTTTTTTTTTTTTTTGAACAGAAAGAATGTGTCATTGTGGAGAAGAAGAATTCTTCTGTACCAGCCTGATTGCAGAATTTTCTTGAAACATTTTGACAAATTCCTCTTTTGAGAGTGGCTTATGATAGACTTTTAATCTATGGCCATTCACAATAAGAGGAGTTTGAAATTCATCAATGGTCTTGATTCTTACCGCTCCATTGCTAAAGATCTTGTCAATCTCATATGGCCCAAGCCAATGAGTCTGAAATTTTCCTTGAAAATCTTTAAACTTGGAATCAAATAAAAATGCCCAATCTCCTTCTTGAAACTTCTTATCTTTGATGTACTTGTCATGCCATTTAGCTCTTTGATATTGAACTAGATCAGTTCTTAAAATTTCCTCTTGTCTGATCTCATCTAGCTCATTCAACTGCTCCATTCTATGATTTTGGGCTTCTGATAAGTCCATCCCCAACTGAACTGCTATCTTGAAGGTCTTGACTTGGAACTCAATGGGGAGCAAGACTTCTTTCCCATAAACAAGTTCATAGGGAGAATGTCCCGTTGTATTTCTCCATGTAGTTCTGTAGGCCCACAAGGCTTCAGGAAGCCTTTCTGCCCAATCTCTTCTATGTAGATGAACAGTTTTGGTGATGATACTTTCAAGAAATTTGTTTGTAGACTCCACTTGACCATTTGATTGCGGATGGTAAGGAGTAGATCTTTTGTGCTTGATTTTGTATTCTTCCATCAACTTCTCCACCAAGTTGGATGTGAATTGGCTTCCCTGATCTGTCACAATTTCTCTTGGAACACCAAAGCGAGTAAAAATATCCTCATAAAGAAAATTAACAACTGAATTTTCAGTAGTAGACACTAATGCTTTGGCTTCTACCCATTTAGTAACATAATCAATACAAACCAATATATACTTCTTTTGCTTAGATGGTGGATTAATAGGTCTAATGAAATCCAAATCCCATTTTTCAAAGGGTTCGATGAGTACCTTTGTTTGCAATGGAATTTCATTTGAAAGGGTAGGTTTCTCTACTCTTTGGCAGCTGTCACACCTTTTGACATATTTTTTTGCATCTTTGAAGAGGGAAGGCCAATAATATCCTAAAGAGAGGATTTTATAGGTTGTCCTTTTGTCTGCAAAGTGTCCACCACATGGCTCATCATGACATGCCTTAAGGATATCAGGCATTTCATCTTTCCTGACACATCTTCTGATCACAAGATCTAGCCCTGTTTTAAACAATTCGTTAGAAATCCATGAATATTTTGAACTCTCCTGAATAATATTTTTTTTTTCACTTGGAAACAAATGTGAAGGCAGTTTCCCTGTAACCAAATAGTTAGCAATATCTGCATACCAAGGAGTCTTAATAGTTACTGCAAACAAGTATTCATCAGGAAACTTATCCTCTACAGGAGAATCTTCTTTAGTATTCTGAATCCTAGACAAGAAATCAGCTACTGTATTTTGTTTTCCTCGTCTATCCAACACAGTAATATTGAATTCTTGCAAAAGTAAGAGCCATCTTGTCACTCTGCCATTAGTAACAGGTTTGTTCATTAAATATCTAATTGCAGAATGGTCAGTATGAATAAAAGTTTCATAGCCTGTTATATAATGTCTAAATTTATTGATTGCATGAACAACAGCTAAAAACTCTTTTTCAGTCATAGTATAGTTCAACTCAGTGGGAGTCAAATTTTTACTGGTATAGTAAATGGCATAAGGGACTAAATCCTTTTGACCCAACACAGCTCCCAGAGCTGTATCTGAAGCATCTGTAGAAATATGGAAAGGGAGTTTCCAATTTGGTCCTCTCAATATAGGTGCTTTAGATATCCTTGTTTTAAAAGTTTCAAAGGCTGATTGACAATCAGGATCCCATTTAAATTCACAGTCTTTTGTAAGCATTTTGAAGAGTGGAGATGCTATTTTAGTGAATTTTTCTATAAATCTTCTATAGTAACCAGTAAATCCTAGAAAACTTCTAACATCTCTTTGACAATTTGGAATAGGTAACTTGGAGATGACTTCAACTTTTGATCTATCAGCCTTAATCCCATCTCCTGAAATATGATGTCCTAAAACAATCCCTTCAGTAAACATCATAAAACATTTTTCATGGCTTAATGAAAGGTTTGTTTCTTTACATATTATGAGAACTTTTTCCAAATTTTCTAATGCCTCTTCAAATGAATTACCATAAACTGTAAAATCATCCATATAAACCTCTACACAATCATGAATTAGATCAGAAAAAATTCCTAGTCTTGCTCTTTGGAATGTTGCTGGTGCATTACATAACCCAAAAGGAAGCACTCGGTAGGCAAAAGTTCCCCATGGACAAGTAAATGTGGTCTTATCTTGATCTTCGGGTGCTACCTGAATTTGATTATAGCCACTAAAACCATCCAAAAATGAAAAGTACTTTTTACCTGCTAATGTATCTAATACCTGATCAATAAAAGGCAAAGGAAAGTGATCCTTCAAAGTTGCTTTATTCAATTCCCTGTAATCAATGCATACTCTCCATTTACCATTCTTTTTAGGTACTATAACCAAAGGAGAAACCCATCGGCTATCTGAAATTGGATAAATGAAGTTTACATTGAATAGAAATTTTGGGCATTTTCTTCTTTCACTATATGAATTTGGATTATTCATATGCTTTGAAGAGTTTTGATTGGTCTCTCTTCCTCAATATGATGGTATGATACAAATCTTGAGATCACTCTACTAATAATTTCTCCCACCTGATAATTAGAAATTTTTCAATATTTTGGTTGTCTTCTTGTTGTGACTTTTCCAAATAGGTATTGATATTAATGTTTTTAGGAAAAGTCTCAATGGTAGAACTACCAAACTCTTTATGATAAAGAAACATTTGTCTTGACGATAATATTATATCCTTAAGTTCCAACTAAAATTGCATTGTTGGGTCATATAGAATGTGTAAAATTTTCAATGTGTTCGAGAATTTGACTATCCTCAACAGTTTAAAATGGTAGAACGAGGGTTTGTATATGTATCCTCAGCTATTCAGCAATTGTTGTCTCTATGGTGCTTTGTAGGAAGATTTAATTGAATTTCTTTGTCGAATTACCATTAGAAATGTACATATCCCCAGATATACAACTAATGAAAGCATCAGCTGTGGCTAGCCAAGGTCTTCCTAAGATAAGTGGATGTCCTCCTAGATTACTCTTGGGAGTCAAAATCATAAAATCTACTGGATATTCCCAAGTATCTAAGGAGACTGAAATATCTTCTAATACACCATCTGGTTTAATAATTGATCGATCTGCAAGTTGCAGTAAAGTAGGTGTAAAAAGAAGGTTAGGAAGTTTTAGCTGGTCCATAGTCTATCTACTCATAATGTTGATAGCAGCCCCTAAGTCAATCAATGTGTTTGGAATTTCTATCCCATTTATATGTGTCTTGAAAATTGGACTTCCTAGATCTACATACTTCTACATGGTAATTTTTCCCATCATGATATCTGCAATTTTTCCTACCAGGTGGATTCTTCTTGTGTCTTTTAGTTTCCTCCCTTGTCTTTTGAGACTCAACTCCTTTATTGTTTTTGCTAGAATGGGAATCTCTCGAATGGCTTGTAGCAAGGGAATCTTGATACAAAAATTCTTTAATTCATCTAGAAAATCATAGTTAGGCAATAAGATTTGTTTTTCCACCCCTTTATCAATTTGTAATCTTTCAGGGAAAGGAGGTGTGGATGAAGATGCAGGTTGCTCAACTATAGGAGTTGTGGGTGTAAACTTTTCTTTCTCTTTTTGAATGTTTGAGTTTTGAAGAGATGTTTCCTTAGAACTTTTATTGGCTTTAAGAGAATCCTCCTCAAAGGTATCTTGCTCTTGGACATCTATAGAAGGTTTTTCTAAAACTCTACCAGACCTGAGTTGTGCATCATTGAGAGGAACAATCATATAGGTAGGAAATTGTTGTCCTTCTATCATGTAAGTATTCTGAGGATTTTTATTGTTAGGATTTGGCAATGGCTGAGCAGGAAGTTGATTTGTCTTTTGTTGGTATGGAAGCATGAGTTGAGGATTTGGATTTTGTTGAGAAGGTTGTTGTTGTGGAAATGGCAATGAAAGTTGTGGATTTGGGTTTGGAAGTTGTTGAGCTTGTTGATTTTGAAAATATGGAGGATATTGATAAAATTGAGCAAATCTCCCATAAGGATTTTGCATCCCTTGTACCCATGGTTGATATGGATTTTGATGTTGGGGCCAAGGTTGTTGCCAAGGATTCCAATTTGGTGGAGTTTGAAGATTCATAGGATTGTTAAACCCTTGAGTTTGTTGTCCCTGCGAAGGTCTTCTTGCAACAAAATAGAGAGATTCTACTGAATTTGGGTCTTCTTGAAAGACAGATTTGGGTCCAGGAATTGAAGGACAATCCTTGGTCTCATGATTCTCTGAGAAAATCATACATGTTTCTACAAATTTTGCATCCAAGGGACATTCCCTTAAAGCATGTTTCTTCCTACATTTCGGACAAAAGATGGCTAGAGCATCTGTTTCTGCTTTCTTCTTGTTTTGGAACTTAAGGGTGTCTAGCTGTTCACTAAGGCTCCCTAAGATATCAGTTTTGAATTCATCAAGCATATTTCCAATCTCTGCCCTACTTACTGATCCAGTTGCAGATTTGTTAGCCCTGATAAGAGAAGGATCCCTAGGCCCTTTCCCTGTTTTAGATTTTCCTCTTGAGAGATGGACACATAGTTCTGTTATGTCACGAAGTGGAAGTTGAGAAATGTCTCCTTTCCCCATCATGTTTAAAATATCTATACATTCATCTCTAATGGCTTTTAATATGAAGGCTTTCAAATTTTTTTCATCTAAGTTCCTCATCTTTGCTCTTTTTAAGTTGTATTGAAATATTTCAAGTAAATCTTCCAAATTTTCATCTTCTTTTTGCACCATTTTGAATACCTCATCCTTGTGATTGGTGGGCATACAATAATCCAAGTATCTATCCAAAAAAATTTGTTTCGTATCATTCCAAGTCCTAATAGATTGGGTGGCTAATCCCATGAACCATTTCAAAGCGGCTCCCTTCAATGTTGAAGGAAACAGTTTGAGTTTTTGAGAGTCTTCCATATAGTCATAGGTTCGGCACACGACTTCAAACTCAAACAGAAATGTTTCAAGATCCTCACTTCGCAATCCATAAAAGTTGGGGAGGACAGATGGTGAGATGTTTTTCATCGTTGTATGAGTTTCCTCATCAACTATAGGGAATCCAAACAAGTTGTCTCCTTCCCTATTTCTTCCATTATTACCTTCACCATTGTTGTCTCCATTGTTTCCTCCTCCTCTACCTCTACCGCTACCTCCAAATCCATCTATTATTTCCTCTGCCATGATAGTTTCTTTAGAGTCCTCAAAGTCCTCTGGTTCTTCTATCAAGGGAGGATGAGAGGGAGTCTTTTCCTTTTCTTCTTCAGGTGATTCTACTTCTTTGATTACAATATACTCTCCTGTAGAAGTAAAGAAAGGGTCCTTTTCTAAATGATATTTAGTAGGTGGTATAGGAGAATCCTCTAATTCAGCTGCTCCTTGAATTCCAAGAATCTTAAGGCTAGGGGTAGATGGTGGTGAATCTTTTCTATGCCTTGAAGAAGACGGAGTTGTGAAAATCGAACTCTTGGCTTTAGCTATAAACCTTCCCCTAGAATCTCTTGCTCTATGCATGTCATTTTTATTATTTTTTAAGTTGGGCTAATAATTCTCTTTCTGATCTTCCAGGTCACACTAGGTGCAATAAGAGAGCATACTTAAGAAATTATCGAACCAATAACTCTTTTTTCTGATCCTCCAGATCACACTAGGTGCAAGAGGAGAGCATACTTCAAGAAGTTATCAATTTTTCCCTTCTTTTTATTGTTTTTTTTTTTAAGAAATTGGCTACATAGTTACAGTTCCCCGGCAACGGCGCCAAAATGTTTGGTCAATTTAGTGTGTCCTAAATTTCTACATTAATTTGTCAATCCGGGATTCGTAAGCTGACGAAGTGTGGCGCACTATATGTGCAAGATAACCTATCTCTTACTTTTTTGTCATTTTTGGTTTTTTTCTTTTTATCTTGGTTGGTTTCCTAATGAAAATTCTAAAAGGAAAGTATGGTTATGATTGTTCAAGTAAATGATGTCCTTTATAATGATTTACCAAACTTCAAACTTCAAAATAATTTTGAAACATACAATGAGAAAATTAGTTCCTAAAAAGGAAATGAAAATGTGCTACTATTCTAGTTAAAAAAACAGTGAACTATTGATCATGAAAACTATTACCCTTGCTGCTGTCTAAACACAAAAGAAACTGTTACTCAAAGAAAATATTGCAAGTAAAGTAAAACTAAAATCAAATTACATCAACTCATATTCTGACCCCTCACCATTAGTCTCGCTATGGCTTTCGGAGGTAATCATAAACAGCTTGAGCAACCTGATATCTAATTTGCAGAAAAATAAACTAATATCAAATTACACACTCATACTTCAATCCCTCACCATTAGTCTCGCTATGGCTTTCGGAGGTAACTCATAATGACATGATCAATTTAATATCTATCTTGCAGAAAAGTAAACTAATATCAAACTATACACTCATACTTCAATCCCTCACCATTAGTCTCACTATGGCTTTCGGAGGTAATTGAAAATGACATGAACAGTTTAATATCTAACTTGCAGAAAAGTAAACTAATATCAAGCTACACACTCATACTTCAATCCCTCACCATTAGTCTCACTCTGGCTTTCGGAGGTAACTGATAATGACATGAGCAACTTAATATCTAATCTAACTACTTAAAGAAAATGTGCAAGACTGAAATAAACAAAACAGTGCTGGAATTAAACAAAAAACTAAGAAAAGTAAATTAGCAGAAGGACAATATTGATTCCATGTCATTAGTCATTATAAGAAGATGTGCAAATGCCCGGGCTACCTGTTGTAATCTGGAACAAAACACTGATCAGTTAACAACAACATAAAACATACAAGATTATGGACAGAAGTAAAATGTAAAGCATGAACGATTATGGACAGAGATGAAATGTAAATACCATGAAAGATGTAATCTATATACACGTGAATGACTACGGCACAATGAACATAAATATATGAAGAATGAAACTATACAGTAATACAAAAAACCTCAGCGTGTACAGGGGCCCTCTGCACAAACCTCGGGTAACAGCTTTCAAATACGAATTAAGCTTTTGAACAAAGTCTTCTCATATATTAAAATGCGGTCATAACAGAGAAATAATGTCACAACACAATGGCGACGCAATTACATTACAGAGCTAACTATTATGCGTATGAGAACGCATTATTTATAACAGAGGGAGATATAACTAATTCCCTAAAGTCTGCGCTGATAGAAGACACGTGAACCATCACATCCAGAGATCTAGCGTTATGTCCACCGTGAGGATTAAATCTATGGAGAGTGGCTATTGGATTCAGCTTATGGAGCCGTTTACAAGTGTTGATGTGTCTCCCGTGATCTAGAAATGGCCACGCAAATCTCCATGTGATGAGAAACAGAGTTCTGTCACCATGGGACTCTTCGGTTGATCACCACTTGGCCACCTTTGACCACAACCTTCTTAGGTGAATTCGACTAAGCCAATAGGACATGATCCATGTCCATGTCATTTCTAACTTGCCCATGTGGCTCGATTTGCCTGAAGATACCTGCAACATAGACTTTAACAAAATGGCTATGGAAAGTTGCAGCAGCTACGGAAAGTGACAAGATTCCGCAGCTAAATGAGAAAAAATCTAAATCAAACAGCAGACACAAAACATAGTTAAAAACCATTTTAAATGCTCTTTTACAATTAATATGTAATGATATTGATGACTTAGAAGGTCCAGGTGAATGAAAAAGGTCTAGAAAGGTGTATAAGAAAGATGCAGATTTGAGACTCAGCAACCATGAAAACATGAGGACAAGATGGTAGCTCATGATGAAAATTGACACGAACAACGACGAGTATGGAGGCAAAGTGGTGCCCCTGGTACAAGTGTTGAGAATGAGGAAATGCGATTTTGGGGAAAGGTGAAATGACCCTTCTGGACAGAGTATGTGTTATCACTAGTATAGTCCCTTATTATTGTTAGTGTAACCCCCTTATTGTTATTATTGAACCCTTGTAACCCCAATTTTGTTATTATTGTGCCCTTAAATTATTATTGTTAGGCCGGCTAGGATTACATTGTGGCCCACTAGGATTACATTATGGCCCCATGGACTCCTATATATAGAAAAGAGGTTTTGTAAATTGTATCATCCAATAATTGTTCATTTATGTAATGTATTGGAGGTTTCCTCCTCAAAGTGGCCCATTTCTAAGGCGTTGATATCTCTTTTCTTCTCTTTTTGGAGCTGGTTACA
Organism: Pinus albicaulis; assembly: GCA_034641835.2. Lineage (NCBI taxonomy): Eukaryota > Viridiplantae > Streptophyta > Pinopsida > Pinales > Pinaceae > Pinus > Pinus albicaulis. Next base: position 1,338,531,864 of record CM076582.1, on the reverse strand, counting down.
CAACATTTGGTATCAGAGCTTTGGATTCTAGGGTTTCGCTGCTCCAAACAGGTCATCGTGGCATTTGCGCTATAAAAATTTTTATACGAAGTTTCAGAAGCTGAAATTTTTAGGGTGTGAAGCCGAAATCCTGAGGAATATTGTCTAAAAGTTTCAGAGCCTGGTTCATAATATTTTCAGAGATATGATCTGTGAAATTTAGGTCTTTTTTCAGGCTCCTAAACAGGTCATTGTGGTATTTGCGCTATAACGTTTTTTATACGAAGTTTCAGAATCTGAAATTCGTATGGTGCGAAGCTGAAATCCTGAGGAAATGCATAAAAAAATTTCAGATATTGGTTCGCAATATTTTTGGAGATATGATCTCTAGAAGGTAGTTATTTTTCAGGCTCCTGAATTGCATCTCAAAGAGTTGATCGTGGGAAAAGTTCAATAACTCTCTCTCTGCGCATTGGATTGGAGTGCCGTAGAAAGTGGTCGCAAGTACACAGACTCTAGTTTCTTGGCTATCAATTTTAGAGACAAAGGACAAAACAGTGGCACGTGGCAAGTCGTACAACTTTGCTCTACTGAACCAGTCCATAATTAGGTCATTGTGGGAGATTGGACACAACTTTGT
>CM076582.1:1338434408-1338531145 GCA_034641835.2 Pinus albicaulis | reverse complement strand
AGATTGCAGAGAGAAATCAGAAGATTAAGGCAAGTATGGAAGCTCAAGTTGAGTACCATATATCTCCATACCAAACAAGACTTCTAACTGCAATGGATCTTGGAAAAGATCAATTCAAAATTGCCCTTTCACATCCTTCTAATATGTAAATTGGTTCTTCTAACAACTTCAATACCGTAAAATTAACTATAGATGTGAAGAAAACCCATTGCTGGATAAAGTGAATCTACACATGCAAACATGACAGCTTACTATGAATGACCTAATAAAAACAAATGCAACGGAAATGAAGGCAGAAAATTTGCTAGGAAAAGTGATAGAGTAGTTTAAGTTAGAAAAAGTCAATTCCAGGGCTTTGATAATCCAAAATGAAGAGCTCAGGAAGATCATAGTAAAGATTGGAGTAGATCCCAGTGACAAGTCAACTATTTAGAAGCTTCTACAAAGTGCTGAATCATAAATATTTGTGCTAAAGAAAAAATTGAAATTGCCTACAGGAGAACATTCCATGGCAGCAGAGGTTGAAGAGGTGGAAAATGAGAAAGAAAAACTTCTTCAGTAGCTCATGCAAAATTAAAGAAGTCACTAAATTAAAGAAAACTACACTGTCATTGCAGAACCATATTGAATCTCATACTTTCACTTTTGTTTTTCCATCAGGTAGTGAAGATCCATCAACAGAAATATCTCAATTAACCACTGAATTGAAGATGGCAGAAATAGATCGGAAAAAGTCACAATCTAATTTGGAAAGAGCAACAAAGTTTATAAAATCTACTGAGGGAGAAGTTAATAAATACAAAATGGAATTCCAAAATGCTAATGTTGAGATTAAAAATCTCAAAGAAAAATTGAAGGGAAATATATCCTTACCACAAGCTAAGGATATCATCTAGAATGATATTATTAAAGGAATGGGAACGATCTGGGATTTTCTGACTGTTATTGTAGAAGAAAAAAGAATTATCAGAGAATTTTAAGAGAAAGTCATGACAGACAAACATAAGACAATCAATAGGGCTATTTGGGCAAGGAAGTTCATTAATTTCATTGATTCTAAAACAGATTAGGGATTGGAACAAAATGAAATTAAAGACATAATTTTATATCCAGTAGAAAATAACAAAATGATTGTAGGAAATCTACAAAAAATAATTTGATTGAGTTAAAGGAAGTAGTGAGTCAATTTGATAAATTATTTGATAAAATAGCAAGAGCAGGTTTGCCATCATGTCGGGGATTGGAGGTGGTCTTATGTCATGGAATTCTTATGAGCCCTTGCTAGTTTTGGCAAAAACTAAGATAGACAGCAGTCATGAGAAAACATAAATTCTTAAAGGAGAAATAGTGATCAATTTCCTTTAGACACATTTTTTAACTGTTGTCGTCAGTGAAAACTCTGTTTGTGGAAAGACTATCTTTCAACAGAATCAATTCTTTCAGATTGGAGTTTCACAAGCTGGTTCACTCACCAAAGACAAGCATCGAAATATGGAAGAATTGAAAATCCTGGATGACAGATTTACCAAAGGATCCCTCGAATGAAAAGAAGGATAAATCAACCAGTCAAGGAAAGGTAACAACATCGACATCAATCCATATTCAGCATATAGATTAGGATTTTAATTTCATGTTATTTCCTCTTTTAAAGAGAGAATGAAATTGTAATAACACATTTTTAAAGACATGTAGTAGATATTCTACGACATCCTAAGTATTTAAAGCAGTTAAGATCAGTTACATAAGTTACAAACTACATTCTATAGTATTTAATGAGATATAGAAAAAAGAGAAGGGTTCTGAGTTTTGGACCTTCAGACTGTAATTTTTGTACTGAGATTTCAAATGATTAATCAATGAAAAACAAGTTTCTGGAATTTGTTGATGTTGATGTGTCTTCTAGTTTACATTGTGTACTTTCCATCCTTGAATAAAATGAAGTAATGAAGTTGCAGGTATCTTCTTACTTGTGTAAATAAGAGTTAAAATCCTTAATAGGTGCTCCATTTTAACTGTTTCTTTCCTTATAATTATTTTGGAGTTTGAGATGATATATTCTATACAACAACATATCAGTTTGGGCTTCTTTCTTACATATTCTTATGATCATTCCATTCTATATCAGCAGATAATAGCATTGTGGAACATTTATTATATTTGATATTTGATGGTTTAATGATAAATATTTGGAGGTGATTAAACAAATACCAATATTTTTGTGGCATAACTATATAAATTTCTTAAGGACAGATTCATTATCACACGTAAGGGATTCTCACTTAAGGTACAATAGAGGACAACACTTGTTTGAAGGAGAGGTGCATATTAGGTCCCTATATTTCTAATGTAGTATGTTATTATTGTTAGTGTAGCCCCCTTATTATTAAGGTTGTACCCCTGTAGCCATCGTATTGTTATTATTGTGCCCAATAAAAGCCACTATTGTTACTGTTGTTTCCTTACATTATTATTGTTAGGTCGGCTAGGATTATATTCTGAACCCATCGACTCCTATATATATAAAGGAGGTTTTTTCATTTCAATCATCCAAGAATTTTTCATTTATGTAATGTAAAGGAGGTTTCTACCTCGAAGTGGCTTATTTCTAAGGCACTGATCTCTCTTTTCTTCTATTTTGGGAGCTAGTTTCATAACATGAAGTCCAAGTCGGTGCTTGGAAAAGTACAGGTTGGAGACTGGTGGATTAGAAATTGGTGTCTTCATCAAGGGCTGAAACCCTAAACTATATTGCATTGGATTTATTGTAAAGAAGAGTATTGAAGTCCTCATTATATCTTTCTAATAAAATTATCTATTTTACATTGTTCATTTTTAGTTCTAATTATAAGTGATATTAACTGGTAAAAATAACAATTGAAAATAAAAACTAATTCATCCCCCCTCTCCCCTTTTAGTATTTCGAACATATGTATGTTAATTAATTTTTCTATTAAGAGGAACTCTCTATTTCAATATGGAAGAGATGTTGTAATGTCCTATCATGTCATGTCTTGATAAACATTTATACTTTGTCAAATTACATAAAAATAAATTAAAATAAAATAAAATAAAAACTAACCTAATCCATTTAGCTTTAGATCTATAAAGGTCCTAGAGGGATAAATTCTCTTGAGGTGTTAATATCTTTTAGAGTGAAAATATGTGTGATCCCTCTCGGTGCTTGGTAGATCTTGAGTTAAATGGATCTTGGATGGTTTTTAAAATATTTATTATTTACAATATATATATATATATATAATTAAATAGATGTTTATGCAGATTGCAGAGAGAAATCAGAAGATTAAGGCAAGTATGGAAGCTCAAGTTGAGTACCATATATATCCATACCAAACAAGACTTCTAACTGCAATGGATCTTGGAAAAGATCAATTCAAAATTGACCTTTCACATCCTTCTAATATGTAAATTGGTTCTTCTAACAACTTCAATACCGTAAAATTAACTATAGATGTGAAGAAAACCCATTACTGGATAAAGTGAATCTACACATGCAAACATGACAGCTTACTGTGAATGACCTAATAAAAACAAATGCAACGGAAATGAAGGCAGAAAATTTGCTAGGAAAAGTGATAGAGTAGTTTAAGTTAGAAAAAGCCAATTCCAGGGCTTTGATAATCCAGAATGAAGAGCTCAAGAAGATCATATTAAAGATTGGAGTAGATCCCAATGACAAGTCAACTATTCAGAAGCTTCTACAAAGTGCTGAATCATAAAGATTTGTGCTAAAGAAAAAATTGAAATTGCCTACAGGAGAACATTCCATGGCAGCAGAGGTTGCAGAGGTGGAAAATGAGAAAGAAAAACTTCTTCAGTAGCTCATGCAAAATTAAAGAAGTCACTAAATTAAAGAAAACTACACTGTCATTGCAGAACCATATTAAATCTCATTCTTTCACTTTTGTTTTTCTATCAGGTAGTGAAGATCCATCAACAGAAATATCTCAATTAACCACTGAATTGAAGATGGCAGAATAGATCGGAAAAAGTCACAATCTAATTTGGAAATAGCAACAAAGTTTATAAAATCTACTGAGGGAGAGGTTAATAAATACAAAATGGAATTCCAAAATGCTAATGTTGAGATTAAAAATCTCAAAGAAAAATTGAAGGGAAATATATCCTTACCACAAACTAAGGATATCATCTGGAATGATATTATTAAAGGGATGGGAACGATCTGGGATTTTCTGACTGTTATTGTAGAAGAAAAAAGAATTATCAGGGAATTTTAAGAGCAAGTCATGACATAAAAACATAAGACAATCAATAGGGCTATTTGGGCAAGGAAGTTCATTAATTTCATTGATTCTAAAACAGATCAGGAATTGGAACAAAATGAAATTAAAGACATAATTTTATATCCAATAGAAAATAACAAAACGATTGTAGGAAATCTACAAAAAATAATTTGATTGAGTAAAAGGAATTAGTGAGTCAATTTGATAAATTATTTGATAAAATAGCAAGAGCAGGTTTGCCATCATGTTGGGGATTGGAGGTGGTCTTTTTTCATGGAATTCTTATGAGCCCTTGCTAGTTTTGGAAAAAACTAAGGTAGACAGCAGTCATGAGAAAACATAAATTCTTAAAGGATAAATAGTGATCAATTTCCTTTAGACACATTTTTCAACTGTTGTCGTCAGTGAAAACTCTGTTTGTGGAAAGACTATCTTTCAACAGAATCAATTCTTTTAGATTGGAGTTTCACAAGCTAGTTCATTCACCAAAGACAAGCATCGAAATATGGAAGAATTGAAAAGCCTGGATGACAGATTTACCAAAGGATCCCTCGAATGAAAAGAAGGATAAATCAACCAGTCAAGGAAAGGTAACAACATCGACATCAATCCATATTCAGCATATAGATTAGGATTTTAATTTCATGTTATTTCCTCTTTTAAAGAGAGAATGAAATTGTAATAAGACATTTTTAAAGACATGTAGTAGATATTCTACGACATCCTAAGTAGTTAAAGCAGTTAAGATCAGTTACAAAAGTTACAAACTACTTTCTATAGTATTTAATGAGATAGAGAAAAAAGAGAAGGGTTCTGAGTTTTGGACCTTCAGACTGTAATTTTTGTACTGAGATTTCAAATGATTAATCAATGAAAAACAAGTTTCTGGAATTTGTTGATGTTGATGTGTCTTCTAGTTTACATTGTGTACTTTCCATCCTTGAATAAAATGAAGTAATGAAGTTGCAGGTATCTTCTTACTTGTGTAAATAAGAGTTAAAATCCTTAATAGGTGATCCATTTTAACTGTTTCTTTCCTTATAATTATTTTTGAGTTTGAAATGATATATTCTATACAACAGCATATCAGTTTGGGCTTCTTTCTTACATATTCTTATGATCATTCCATTCTATATCAGCAGATAATAGCATTATGGAACATTTATTATATTTGATCTTTGATGGTTTAATGATAAATATTTGGAGGTGATTAAACAAATACCAATATTTTGTGACATGACTATATAAATTTCTTAAGGACAGATTCATTATCACACGTAAGGGATTGTCACTTAAGGTACAATAGAGGACAACACTTGTTTGAAGGAGAGGTGCATATTAGGTCCCTATATTGCTAATGTAGTATGTTATTATTGTTAGTGTAGCCCTCTTATTATTAAGGTTGTACCCCTGTAGCCATCGTATTGTTATTATTGTGCCCAATAAAAGCCACTATTGTTACTGTTGTTTCCTTACATTATTATTGCTAGGTCGGCTAGGATTATATTGTGAACCCATCGACTCCTATATATATAAAGGAGGTTTTTTCATTTCAATCATCCAAGAATTGTTCATTTATGTAATGTAAAGGAGGTTTTGCATCAAGTGGATTATTTCAAGGCGTTGATCTCTTTTCTTCTATTTTGGGAGCTAGTTTTATATCACGATGTCCAAGTCGGAAGCCTGGAAAGCAGCAGGTCAGAGATCAGTGGATTTAGAAATTAGTGTCTTCTACTGGAGCAGTCAAAACCCCTAAACTATATTGCATTGGATTTATTGTAAAGAAGAGTATTGAAGTCCTCATTATATCTTTCTAATAAAATTATCTATTTTACATTGTTCATTTTTAGTTCTAATTATAAGTGATATTAACTGGTAAAAATAATAATTGAAAATAAATACTAATTCATCCCCCCTCTCCCCTTTCAGTATTTCGAACATATGTATGTTAATTAATTTTTCTATTAAGAGGAACTCTCTATTTCAATATGGAAGAGATTTTGTAATGTCCTATCATGTCATGTCTTGATAAACATTTATACTTTGTCAAATTACATAAAAATAAATTAAAATAAAATAAAATAAAAACTAACCTAATCCATTTAGCTTTAGATCTATAAAGGTCCTAGAGGGATAAATTCTCTTGAGGTGCTAATATCTTTTAGAGTGAAAATATGTGTGATCCCTCTCGGTGCTTGGTAGAGCTTGAGTTAAATGGATCTTGGATGGTTTTTAAAATATTTATTATTTACAATATATATATATAATTAAATAGATGTTTCTGCAGATTGCAGAGAGAAATCAGAAGATTAAGGCCAGTATGGAAGCTCAAGTTGAGTACCATATATCTCCATACCAAACAAGACTTCTAACTGCAATGGATCTTGGAAAAGATCAATTCAAAATTTCCCTTTCACATCCTTCTAATATGTAAATTGGTTCTTCTAACAACTTCAATACCGTAAAATTAACTATAGATGTGAAGAAAACCCATTACTGGATAAAGTGAATCTACACATGCAAACATGACAGCTTACTATGAATGACCTAATAAAAACAAATGCAACGGAAATGAAGGCAGAAAATTTGCGAGGAAAAGTGATAGAGTAGTTTAAGTTAGAAAAAGCCAATTCCAGGGCTTTGATAATCCAGAATGAAGAGCTCAAGAAGATCATAGTAAAGATTGGAGTAGATCCCAATGACAAGTCAACTATTCAGAAGCTTCTACAAAGTGCTGAATCATAAAGATTTGTGCTAAAGAAAAAATTGAAATTGCCTACAGGAGAACATTCCATGGCAGCAGAGGTTGCAGAGGTGGAAAATGAGAAAGAAAAACTTCTTCAGTAGCTCATGCAAAATTAAAGAAGTCACTAAATTAAAGAAAACTACACTGTCATTACAGAACCATATTGAATCTCATACTTTCACTTTTGTTTTTCCATCAGGTAGTGAAGATCCATCAACAGAAATATCTCAATTAACCACTGAATTGAAGATGGCAGAAATAGATCGGAAAAAGTCACAATCTAATTTGGAAAGAGCAACAAAGTTTATAAAATCTACTGAGGGAGAAGTTAATAAATACAAAATGGAATTCCAAAATGCTAATGTTGAGATTAAAAATCTCAAAGAAAAATTGAAGGGAAATATATCCTTACCACAAGCTAAGGATATCATCTGGACTGATATTATTAAAGGAATGGGAACGATCTGGGATTTTCTGACTGATATTGTAGAAGAAAAAAGAATTATCAGGGAATTTTAAGAGCAAGTCATGAAAGACAAACATAAGACAATCAATAGGGCTATTTGGGCAAGGAAGTTCATTAATTTCATTGATTCTAAAACAGATCAGGAATTGGAACAAAATGAAATTAAAGACATAATTTTATATCCAGTAGAAAATAACAAAATGATTGTAGGAAATCTACAAAAAATAATTTGATTGAGTTCAAGGAAGTAGTGAGTCAATTTGATAAATTATTTGATAAAATAGCAAGAGAAGGTTTGCCATCATGTCGGGGATTGGAGGTGGTCTTATGTCATGGAATTCTTATGAGCCCTTGCTAGTTTTGGCAAAAACTAAGGTAGACAGCAGTCATGAGAAAACATAAATTCTTAAAGGAGAAATAGTGATCAATTTCCTTTAGACACATTTTTCAACTATTGTCGTCAGTGAAAACTCTGTTTGTGGAAAGACTATCTTTCAACAGAATCAATTCTTTTAGATTGGAGTTTCACAAGCTGGTTCATTCACCAAGACAAGCATCGAAATATGGAAGAATTGAAAAGCCTGGATGACAGATTTACCAAAGGATCCCTCGAATGAAAAGAAGGATAAATCAACCAGTCAAGGAAAGGTAACAACATCGACATCAATCCATATTCAGCATATAGATTAGGATTTTAATTTCATGTTATTTCCTCTTTTAAAGAGAGAATGAAATTGTAATAAGACATTTTTAAAGACATGTAGTAGACATTCTACTACATCCTAAGTAGTTAAAGCAGTTAAGATCAGTTACAAAAGTTACAAACTACTTTCTATAGTATTTAATGAGATAGAGAAAAAAAAGAAGGGTTCTGAGTTTTGGACCTTCAGACTGTAATTTTTGTACTGAGATTTCAAATGATTAATCAATGAAAAACAGGTTTCTGGAATTTGTTGATGTTGATGTGTCTTCTAGTTTACATTGTGTACTTTCCATCCTTGAATAAAATGAAGTAATGAAGTTGCAGGTGTCTTCTTACTTGTGTAAATAAGAGTTAAAATCATTAATAGATGCTCCATTTTAACTGTTTCTTTCCTTATAATTATTTTGGAGTTTGAGATGATATATTCTATACAACAGCATATCAGTTTGGGCTTCTTTCTTACATATTCTTATGATCATTCCATTCTATATCAGCAGATAATAGCATTGTGGAACATTTATTATATTTGATCTTTGATGGTTTAATGATAAATATTTGGAGGTGATTAAACAAATACCAATATTTTTGTGACATAACTATATAAATTTCTTAAGGACAGATTCATTATCACACGTAAGGGATTGTCACTTAAGGTACAATAGAGGACAACACTTGTTTGAAGGAGAGGTGCATATTAGGTCCCTATATTGCTAATGTAGTATGTTATTATTGTTAGTGTAGCCCCCTTATTATTAAGGTTGTACCCCTGTAGCCATCGTATTGTTATTATTGTGCCCAATAAAAGCCACTATTGTTACTGTTGTTTCCTTACATTATTATTGTTAGGTCGGCTAGGATTATATTGTGAACCCATCGACTCCTATATATATAAAGGAGGTTTTTTCATTTCAATCATCCAAGAATTGTTCATTTATGTAATGTAAAGGAGGTTTCTACCTCGAAGTGGCTTATTTCTAAGGCGTTGATCTCTCTTTTCTTCTATTTTGGGAGCTAGTTTCATAACATGAAGTCCAAGTCGGTGCTTGGAAAAGTACAGGTTGGAGACTGGTGGATTAGAAATTGGTGTCTTCATCAAGGGCTGAAACCCTAAACTATATTGCATTGGATTTATTGTAAAGAAGAGTATTGAAGTCCTCGTTATATCTTTCTAATAAAATTATCTATTTTACATTGTTCATTTTTAGTTTTAATTATAAGTGATATTAACTGGTAAAAATAACAATTGAAAATAAATACTAATTCATCCCCCCTCTCCCCTTTCAGTATTTCGAACATATGTATGTTAATTAATTTTTCTATTAAGAGGAGCTGTCTATTTCAATATGGAAGAGATGTTGTAATGTCCTATCATGTCATGTCTTGATAAACATTTATACTTTGTCAAATTACATAAAAATAAATTAAAATAAAATAAAATAAAAACTAACCTAATCCATTTAGCTTTAGATCTATAAAGGTCCTAGAGGGATAAATTCTCTTGAGGTGCTAATATGTTTTAGAGTGAAAATATGTGTGATCCCTCTCGGTGCTTGGTAGATCTTGAGTTAAATGGATATTGGATGGTTTTTAAAATATTTATTATTTACAATATATATTATATATATATATATATATATATATATATATATATATATATATATATATATATATATATATATATATATATATATATATTAGATCTAGCTATACAAAAGTTAAGCTCATCTAGCACAACCGGCTAATGATGAGCCTCGTCAGCAAGGCATCCCCGGATCAAAGCTCACGGGGGGTGGTTATGCCCTGTGCTAGGGGGAGGAGACATTCATAAACTGTAGTTGGTATAATGGATGGTGCGGTCCAGGCCAGGTGTGATCCTCGGGTGACTTTGATGGCTTACATGCCCCTAGGTCGTGGCTTGTTAGGCCAAAGGTCAAGCCTAAAGGATCACAAACAACTTAACAAACAAAAACACAATCTAGATATACAAAGATATATATATAAAATAATTTCATAGTTTTTATTGTATATGAATGGAGGATTTTGTGAGTAGAGTTATTCGAAGGTCTATCTTGTGGATACATCACATAAAACACTTAAATTTTCGATGCATTTCGATCCAACTAATGTGGTTTATTGTTAGGATCACTATATGAATATAAACGGATCAAATGGGGGGAATAAAAAGTGGAGATAATTTCTATAAGCTCAAGGAATAGCTGAAAGGTCAAATAAAATATTCGTTAAAAAAATGATTAGGTCAAAGGTCAAAGAAAATAACCCTTAGGGAATAAATAGAATAAAAAAAATATCCTTTGTTAAAATTTAAGGTTAATAATATTTTAATAGAGTTTCCTTTAGGTGGGACTTTTTGGAGTTTCATGTTTGACCTTCATAATACAAGGAAGGAGGTTTACCTACTCAATCTCCAAATACAAGAAAGAGATAAGGATGTCACCAAGCTAAAGGAGGAATTTCATCAAAATAATAAAAAGGATCATGAAGAATTCATATACATGATTAATAAAATCAATAAACCAAAGAAAAGGGAAGGTACTTTGTCAATCCATCTTGAACAAAAACATGAAGACTTGAACAAACTTGAAAGAAAATTTGGTCAATACAAGGAATATGTCTCCTAGGCATAGATGCTAGCTAGGAGAAGCAAATGAACAAGCTCAAGGAGCTAAAAGAGTGATGGTATTTTTGACCCTTTTAGAAGGACAAGTTGATGAAGTAGAAAAGGAAATAAATTCCATGATATTCAAACTAGAAGAAAAAGATGAAGAGATATTCAAATTCAAATCAGATATCACCTCACTTAAGGGCCAATCATATGAAGCAATGAGAATAAAGGAAAAATTTGAGAAAAATGTAGAAAATAAGGATGAAGAATGTAATATGATTAAAGAATAAATTGATCTCCTAAGAAAATAATTTTATCATTTGAACAAGAGTCTAAATATCTATGAAACCCTAGATGACATCCTAAGTCATCAAAGGTCCCCCTTTGATAATTGAGGTCTTGGCTATGTAGGTGAACCTTAAGAAAGAATGATGAAAACCCTAATGCTTCAAACAACAGGGATGTGGAGAATCATGAAAGAAACTTTGATGCTCCCACATCCAACAAAGACAAGGAAAAGAGGCAATTTGACATTGGAAGAAATCATACTCCAAGAAGATATCCATCTACTGTGAAGAATGCAAGAGGAAATAAATTTGACCAAATGATTTTAAGGAAAAACAACCTTATAATTGCATCAAGGGAGTACTCAGTAGAAGGTATCAAGGATGAAAGAGTAAATGCGTATCATCAAAGAACCCCAAGGCAAAAATACTTCATAAGTAAGTCATGACAATCTCAATTTGTCAGGTCCCAAAGTATATTTTTTTGGTTATTTCTATTATTGTACAAATTTTGACCACATGGCAAAGGATTGTAGGGAGTACCACAAGAAAAAATGTAAGGGTCCCTAATAGCTCCCTAGAAGAAATATCACAAGAAGAATTCATGACTCCTCATTCATGAACAAGCTGGAGTGCTTGAAATGCCATAAAATTGGACACATGTCTCATGATTTTTACTTGAATCGGGTCCGTAAACAAGTTAAAACCAAGACTAATAAGCCAAAAAATAAAGTTACACAAGTCTCGAGAAAGAAGCAATTTGGATCAGAAAGTCTCTTGAACACTCAATCCAACAACACGTGTTGTTGATTTCATGAAAACATCTTTGGTATATATGATATTTGAAGTTTTGATGATGAGACTCTACCAAAAATGAGATCATGCATATTGTTAGGGGGAACTTTTGATTCTTAACCATTCTTGAAGAAGCTGTTGGCAAAGAGCCCTATGAAACCCTTGATGAGTCAGACATGGAAAATCATATTTTGATAGATCATCTCTCATGAGTATCTTCCACTTGATTACAAGGCAACAATATTTCTTGTCTAAAGAAAAAGGAAGAGATAGAGGTGTCTATCGAACTATATTAATCACGGTTAAATGACTGAAATAGTACACATAAATTAGAAATTGAGGGCGTCTTTTATTTCAATAAGAGCCGCACTCTCTATCCCGATACATCAAACTAGAAGAAAATCCAAATAACATAAATCGTTGCTGAAGTAAATTCTGGAAAGAAATCACTCACGTATAAATTAAATGATCTAAAAGACTGTGATCACATCTCAATTAATATATCCTAGCATGCCACATAGCAATTACCCAGTTGCTATCTCTAATCCCACATGTGTAACAACATATAAAATATTGGAATTCAATCAAATCTATTCTCAACTAATAACAACAATTCCAATGATACATAAAGCAATATATATATATATATATATATATATATATATATATATATATATATATATATATATATATATATATATATATATATATATATATATATATATATATATATATATATATATATACAACTAACTTAAGCTGCCATAATGCACCTTTAAAGAGGAGGGGCCCTTCCTCCCTAACGGTGGCGAGGGGAAGAGAGAGAACTTAATGAAACTAAATCGGAGGATGCATGTAACATCCAACAATAGGATAAATTGTATTTTTATGATCAAAATTACATAGCCTTGAAAGTAATTTTGTTTTCTGCTAACCTTTCGACCTCAAGGGTCGAGAACTACATAGTGGTTACATCTCAGAAAAACGAGGGATGGATCAGTCAAGAGAATCTTCTGATTCTCATGCTTATTAAAATAGAATACGTATGGTTACAACCACTTCTTAATAAAAATTCTGACTAGAAAATTATAGATTAAAATCAGAACCACCTAGAGGATGTTATGAAAAAATACAATACGTAATAGCTTCTACATCTATTGTGATAAGTCCCAACTGTAGCGTAATAGCTAGAGGATAGGTCAGCATCAGAAGTGGATGAGATCCAGTTACTAGTACAGTTGTAACAACAGTTCGTCATCGGGTCTATAACAATATGGGGTAACAACTCATTGTAACAATACACCTTTAAATTCTCCTATACGCCACGTGCTTGAGATATTTTGTGCTAAAAATAGAATATAGACAGAGAACAAAAGACCATATATCTTATCTAAACATTCATCCCCCATTAGTCATAAAAAGACATGATACATCATAATAATTGATGAAATGGCAAGGTAGTTAAAATAGGGTGAAACAACACATGTTAAGATAGAAAGGTAGGAAAAAGAGGCAAATATAGGCCTAGTGGTTGTATTCATGAGGTAAAATGGGGGAAACAAATGTAATAAATAAGTACAAAATGAGCACCCAACATATGCAGGTAGGGAGAGTTGGTTGATCATCTACCTTATAGTTTTCCATGAAGGAATGCAAAGGCTTAGGAGGAGAAAGTACATTAAAGAAGAGCACCATGAAAATGGGAGAAACATATTTATCATGGATAACTATCATTGATGAATGAAATATAATGGAGTAGCATATCAAGAATAAACTTGATATGGGGAGTATTTGGGAACCCAATTTTCCATTGATGTCAAAGGGGCGGAAATTTTTGAAAGTAAAGAATATTTCCAAAAATGAAAAAGGGGGATATTATTGGTCAAAGTTGCCATTGATGTTAATATGGAATTTTTGAAGATGGAAAATATTATTGTGATGCATTAATAGCACTTTTTTTATGTTTCCCTAACCTCATTCATACCCTAACCATAAAGATGATGCATATTCCCTAGCTAAATGAGAAAACCCTAAATCCTTAGCTTCGTAATACCCTAGCCCAGCTACAATGCCCATGAAAACCTATATCGATGTAAATAAGGGATATCTCTTTATTATATATGCCTCAACCCTAACATATTCATGCCAATCCTAAACCTAATACTTATGGTTGATTGAAGCAAATACATGGTTGGAAACCTATGTGTATGGAACCCTAAGCCATATCCTTGTTGAAGGTTCCCTTAGAAAGAAGACATATTGAAAAGGTCCATAGAATTAAAGCTATTTTGTGTACCCTTCATTTATACCCTTGCATCCTAGAAATTGAATATTAAGAATCCTATCCACATTCCTAATGTCCATAATCCTAAAGGACGCCATGATAAATTAATGATGAAAGTTCACAAAAATATGAATTTGTTGATGAAAAATGACCTCATTTAAATGTGGAGGTGGCACAGCCTTGTAGGGGATTTTTTCCTGATTTTCAATGAGATATCACTCACCTTCTAACTCCTCATAAAGCAAGAGAAGATGAATTTCCAAGGCGAAAAAAAAAATATTATTTATGTTAGCTGACACAGAGAGAGAGAGAGAGAGAGAGAGAGAGAGAGAGAGAGAGAGAGAGAGAGAGAGAGAGAGAGAGAGAGAGAGAGAGAGAGAGAGAGAGAGAGAGAGAGAGAGAGAGAGAGAGAGAGAGAGAGAGAGAGAGAGAGAGAGAGAGAGAGAGAGAGAGAGAGAGAGAGAGAGAGAGAGAGAGAGAGAGAGAGAGAGAGAGAGAGAGAGAGAGAGAGAGAGAGATGTCTAAAGTGCTTCATTTGAGCAACAATTTTCAGTGAAGGACATAGATAAGAAGAACATAAATTAATGTAGGTTGATAGGACTTAAAATTTTAATTTTTGGGCTAATTCATTTGCTGGCTTATCACTCAAAGCTAAATATACATAACCAGAACCTATTTTATTTTCCTCAAGCTTGGATCTAGGTTATTTTTCCTTGCAAAAAAACTTTTGACAATGTCTTGTGAGAGGATGGAACTATGCAGAGGCTTGGAAAGTCAAATATAGAACTCAGACCAGTGAAGACTGCCCTCCAATTCACATCTCTATGATAATTTTAAGTTTTCTAGGCTCAAATTATAGAGCCACCTATAAAGAATACCAATGCCACTAACAAGCTCACATAGCATTGGGAAGTGCTCAAACCTATGAGAAGTAAGGAAGAGTCCTTGAGTCACTAGAATTTGGGCCTCCAACAAAAGGATTATTCCTTGAACCTAAAATATAGTTCGGAACTATGGTGATTTCAGAGAACTTTAGCCATGATTTACAACACTTCGAATCATTGTTTCAAAGCTCAAATTGCAATGTTGGAAGAAGGACCAATGGGAAATACTTTGTTGAGGTTTGAGTGACCTATGGTTATACTTTCCATGGAGAAAGGTAATAATGGTCATGCATACATCATATTTCAAGCTAATACCTACAACAAATTTTCAAGCCTTGAACAAATTCAGACCTTTGATCTAGCAGCTCGAACAATGTGGAAGCTACCTAGTGTGGTAAGCTCGGACAACTTCCTTTGTGATAGCTCAGATCTATGGAGTTATAATTGCTAATTTTATTGACTTGTGCCTTGAAGTACAATAACCTATGGAAGTACACATTTTTCAATGGTTTGATTTATGTAGCAGCCTTTGGAGCATCATTGAAGTAAATACCTTGGTTGAGAAACAAGTATCTACATAGGAGATAGTTGAGATACGTGGAAGCAGTGAAGTATTCGGACAATGAATTGTTGGGAGTATTGGAGCAGTGAAATATTTGGATAGTAGATTATTAGGAGCCTTGGGCAGTGAAATTTGGAACTCTTGGATATTTCTTGGGCTAGACTATTGAAGAACATCTTGGATATTGATGAACACCTTGGATAATATCTTGGAGCATCTCATTCTAGAAAGTTGTAACGTTGAAAAAATTTTGATGCACTTGAGGAATTATTTGTTGTAGAAATTGGGGCTTAGTGCAGGCTATTGAAGACATATTGTTGAGAAGCCTTAGCTGATCTTGGAAACATTATTGTAGATCATGATGCATTAAAGCCATCATGAGGTGACCTCGGAAAGTTTATTTGGGTGAAATGAAGATTTATGGTGAGAGCTTCTGAGAAGATAAAATTTTCATTAATGAAGTGATTTACAGTTTTTTTAAGGGCGGTGCTGAAGGTGAATATTTTTTCATGGCTCATTGCAGAAGAAATTGGGAGCTGCAAAGAATTACTAAACTTATCTTAATGAAGTAAAGTAGTGGGTTGAATTCATACAAGATAGGACTCCTCAAGAATATTAGGTCGGAGCCCGTAACAAAAATATAGTTGGAGACCTAGAGGTTAGTGCCTCAAAGGGGAAAGGTTGGAGCCTTGATAAGATAGGGTTGAAGCCCTAGAATTTGGACCCTCGTGAAGTGCTAGGTCCGTATATTACTAGTGTAGTGTGTCACTATTGTTAGTGTATCACCCTTATTACTATTGGTGTACTTGTGTATCCACCATATTGTTATCATTGTGCCCCATAAAAGGGACTATTATTATTTGTGTTCCCTTACATTATTATTGTTAGGTCAGCTAGGATTATATTGTGACCCCATGGACTCCTATATATAGAAAGGAGGTTTTTTCATTTGAATCATCCAAGAATTTTTCATTTATGTAATGTAAATTAGGTTTCACCCTAGAAATGGCTTATTTCTAAGGCATTGATCTCTCATTTCCTTTATTTTCGGAGTTGATTTCATAACATTTGGTATCAGAGCTTTAGATTTTAAGGTCTTGCTTCTTCAAATAGGTGATTGTGGAATTTTCACTATAAATTGTTTTCTACGAAGGTTCCAAGGCTAAAACAAAATCCCATTTGAGAAGAAATCCTAAGGAACTTCATGTAAAAGTTTTAGATCTTTTTTCACAATACTTTCATTGATATGATTTGTGGAAGTTAGGGTTTCTATAGGCTCCTGAATTTCATGTCAAAGAGGTGACCTTGGGAAACTCGTCATAACTCTCTTTCTCTGAGCATTGGATTAGAATTCTATAAAATATGGCTGAAATTACATGGAATTTAGTTTTCCGTGTAGAAATTTCAGAGCCAAAGGAGGAAACAATGACATGTGGCACGTCGTACAAGTTCACTCTACTGAACCAATCCATAAGTGGGTCATTGGGGGAGACTAGGAATAACCTTGCCTTAAAGAATCAAAATCAGCTCATACCTATGACATTGATTGGAAGACTCAAAGGGCTACTAAAGTACCGAAGATCAATTCTTGGGAATATAAAATTACAAAGATAGATCAATTTGAATATTGAGCTCCTCAAAAGCAAGAAAAATGTGTGCATTTTTTTTAAACATTGCATAAGTCTTGTTTGAAAAATCAATTTGAAGGGATTCCGAGGGAATATTGAATCATAGATATTAGTATTAGCTTCTATAATGGCCCATAAAATAGTTCCACACCCATGAAGCCCTCAAAAAGCTCTACTATGAAGCATGAAGTGGAAGAATTGTAGTATGATATATCAAAATTATAGTACCAAGTGCAACAAATTTCAATCTTATAAAGAATAATAAAAGATGTCATAGATGGTTTAAAAGGAAAAATAAAGGCTAAGTTGGAAATTTTGAAAGATTAAATGAAAGCTAATATGGATGATAAATTTGTGGAATATCACATCGAGCATCAACAACAAATTATCCAACTCTCAAAGTATAACCTAATTTTTTTCTGGAATCGAATGAAACAATAGGAAGATCAACATCGCAGCGAAATAAGTTCTAAAGAACAGAAACAAGAACTCGAAAACTACGAAATCGATCAATTTATTGTATCTCATCAAGTGGAAGAACTTACCTGTTGAAGATTCCACATGAGAGGATGAGAATTTTATACAGAAGCATCAAGAAATAATCAAGTGTTGAGGATGTTGTGGTTCATTTGCAATATCCTTTATTGTAATTTTCAAAAATACAAAAAAATAGAAAACTATCAAAAAATATGTTAGAGTATCAAAATTCATGTACTTTAGCATAAAAATATATTTGCTCATTATGATAAAGTTTAAAGTTTAAATACTTTAAATTCCTTATATAAGCGGGTCCCAGTTTAAAGATTAATTATCGAGCACTTTATGGAGTGGGATTCGATGATGGATCAAGTAGTGAGAAAAAGGCTCAACCCGCGCGCGCTTTCAGTGTGGGGTTTAACACAGAGGGTGCCTCTATAGTTGATTGTGTTGACTGTGGGAGTAACAGAGATGAATGATCAAGATTGACTATGGGGATAAAAGCAAAATGAATCCTCCGTACCTCGAGGCCCCCCGCAGTGACGTTTGCTACCAAGTTGGTTACAGTTGTCATCCACATCAGGGTTTCTTAATGGTCTATTGGTGTGTCTTATCATCATTTAAGTTCAAAGTCGCATCACCTATTTAAGGGAAATTCTCATTCTTTATGAAATTATCAGTGGTTAGTTGGTGTTTGAAATTTGTTTGTGCTGTGTCTTTTTCAATTTTCTGTAACCTTGTCAATTATTGGTCACCCTGTAAGTTATCTACCAACCCAAAGTTAAAATATGGCTAAATGATCATTCGTGTCAGGTTCTGCTATTCACATCCCTCTCATGGATATCGAGAGGCACATCCAGGACACAGATTTTTATCTCGACCACCTTTATTTTTATTAACAAGTCCTTCTAAATGAAAATAATTCTCCAATTTACACTGCCATGTTAAAAACTGGTGTGTTGTCTGCATGTATCCCGAAAACTCATCTTCTTCCCGAAATTATCCATTGGCTAGTGTCTGTTATGTACCCTGGGAAATGTTTTGTAATGAATTGTCCAGGGGAGGACGTTCTACAAGTGTAATCTTAGTTAATTCGCCAAGCCCTTTGTTTCCCTGAGTCAGAGTCATAAATCCAATTCTCTAATGATTCCTTGATAGCGTATTATGACAATCTTGCAGGTCAAGATTTTAATCAACTCATTCATTTTCTGAAGCCAAATACATGATAGTTTGAACCTGACACTAAAGAGTTCCCTATGGAGGATTTTGATATTGAAGTAAAACTAGTGCTGAGCTACATTGAAAAGATTTTGCGAAAAGACGACGACAATACAGTCAACAAGCCAATTTTGGGGATGTTTGCCATGATGATGAAGCCACGAGTGCTGCTAGATGTTCCATCCTATTGGAAAGAAGTTGTTAACTCTCATCTCATGAACTTATCATTAACGGGGTCATTCAAGTTTCCCTCACTTATTGTTTATTTATTTTTATATAAAAATGTAGAATAATTCATGAATTTTGGGTTAAATATTATGGATATGAATAAGAGGAGACAATCAGGAATATTTTGGACAGATATAGTGAGAAAAGGACAAAATGAGGGTGGTTTGTTTGATTTTTCTGGTTATTTTATGTCTTCTGCATATAAATTTTTGAATCGAAGTTCTCCCCACTTTTTTTGCCCAAATCTCAAGAGTTCTTGCATTTGGGGGCAAGTTGAAATTTGGTGATTGGTTTTTTTTTGAAGATTATTCTAAAATTAAACTTTATGGAGCTAGTGTAGAACCTTATAGGCTTCCTGTGTTTGTGCCTATGAGATTAGTTTCTCTGGATTTTATTAAGCAAAGTCTAAATGTTGACCAAATTCACATTGTTCCTATGAAGAAGGGTCATATGTTCAAATTGCCAATGACTATGGGTCCTTTTATAGTTACTATGAGACAAGAATTTGATTAAGTAACCGAGATGTTAGATGGAATGCACTTACTGTTAGGAGAGAAGTGGGTTTATGACCCTCACAGTGTCATTTCTAGTAGAAGAATTGATAATGGATATGTAGCCTTCATTCATGAGAGCAGACCAGATCTAGAAAAAATGGCAAGTAAAGGTGTTGTGAGTTTAGTAAGTTAAAATGTTCAAACTCCTCTTATATTAGAAAAATCAAATAAAAGAGGTAAAGAGGTAGTTTTTGATTCAGAGGATTAGCAACAAAGCATTGAGAAGAGAGCAAAGTTCAATGAAGAGTCTGCAAATACTCAACCTGGTTTTTCATTATAGTTGATAGATGAAAAAAATGTTCTTGCTTCACCTAGGAAGCATGAGAGCACTCAGGATCAAGTGCCTCTAATTAAACAAATGTTTGCCCAGATTGCAGAGAGAAATTAGAAGATGAAGGCAAGTATTTAAGCTCAAGTAGAGTACTAGATAGCTCCATACCAAACAAGACTTCTAACTGCAATGGATATTGAAAAAGATCAATTCAAAATTTCCCTTTCACATCCTTCTGATATGTCAATTGGTTCTTCTAACAATTTCAATATTGTAAACTTGACTGTAGATGTGAAGAAAATCCCATTGCTGGATAAAGGGAATCTACACATTCAAACAGGTCAACTGATTGTGAATGACCTAAATAAAACCAATGTAATGGCAATGAAGGCAGAGAATATGCTTGGAAAAGTGATAAAGCAGTTGAAGCTAGAAAAATCCAATTCCAAGGCATTGAAAATCCGGAACGAATAGCTCAAGAAGATCATAGTAAAGATTGGAGTAGATCCCAATGATAGGTCAGATATGTAGAAGCTTTTGCAAAGTCCTAAATCAGAAATATTTGTGCTAAATAAAGAATTGAAATTTCCCATAGGAGAACATTCCATGGCAGAAGAGGTTGCAGAATTGGAAAATGAGAAAGAAAAACTTCTTCATCACCTCATGCAAAAGGAAGAAGAAGTCACTAAATCAAAGCAAATTGCACTGTCATTGTAGAACCATATTGAATCTCATACTTGCACTTTTGTCTTTCCATCAACTAGTGAATATTCATCAGCCCAAATATCTCAATTAACCACTGAATTGAATATGGTAGAAATAGATCATAAAAAAGCACAATCTGATTTGGAAACATCAACAAAGTTTATAAAATCTACTGAGGGAGAAGTCAATAAATAAAAAATGGAATGTAAAACTTCTAATGCTGAGATTAAAAATCTCAAAGAAAAATTGAAGGGAAATATATTCTTAATACAAGCTAAGGTTATCATCTGGAATGGTATTATTGAAGGAAAGAAAACAAAATGGGATTTTCTGATTGTTATTGCAGAAGAAAAAAACATTATCAGGGAATTTGAAGAGAAAGTCATGATAGAAAAATAGAAGACAATCGATAGGGCTATTTGGGAAAGGAAGTTCATTAATTTCATTGATTCTAAAACACATCAGGAATTGGAAGAAAATGAAATTAAAGACAGAATTTTATATGCAGTAGAAATTAACAAAATGATTTTAAAAAATGATTGTAGGAAGTCTGAAGAAAAGAAGCTGATTGAGTTATAGGAAGCAGTGACTAAATTTGATGAATTATTTGAATAAATAGCAAGAGTAGGTTTTCCATCATGTTGGGGGCTTGGAGGTGGTCTTATTTCATGGAATTCTTATTAGCCCTTGCTAGTTTTGGCAGCCAATACATTTAATCCACCAATTAATCCAAGACTAGTATATGAGATTGAGTTGAGACGTAGGCCTTCAATTCCAAATAACGTAAAGCATTGGAAGGTTTTTGAGGATGACGAGAAGATCAATCATTTCCTAACAATGATTGGAAATTTCGAATACAGTGAAATAGATCAATAAAGTGAATGAGTTGATCAAAATGATGTACTCAAAAACCTGAAGCAATCAATAGCTGATCAGAAGACAATTCATCTAAAGGATAATACATTGCCCAGAGGTGTAGTTCCTCTTGAAATATTGTTTGATGCTAATGACGTAGCAATGAACCATAGGAAAGTATCTCAGGAGGGAGAAATGGAGGGCTGTAATTTAGGAACTCAACAAGATCCAAAAATGGTTAAGTTGTTTAAAGGAGATCCTAAGGATTATAAAGAGAGGTATGTTCATCTTTTCAAGAAGTATACAGATGTGTTTCCATGGTCATATGAATATTTAAAGACATATTAGTTAGATATTATTCAGCATAAAAGACCACTGAAAGATGGGGTTAAGCCTCATAGGCAGAATCTCAGGCAGATTAATCCATTGTTAATGGCCCCAATTGAAAAAGAAGTGAAAAAGTTGTTGCACGAAAAAATTATAGTCCCACTTAGATACTCAGACTGGGTTTCTGATTTGGTTCCTATTAGAAAGAAGAATGGAGAGATAATATTATGTGTTGATTTTAGGAAATTAAGCAGAGCTTCCCTAAAAGATAATTATCCTTTTCCAAATATGTAGTATGTTCTACAAAGAAGTAACTGGAGCTCATAGGTTATCCATGGTTGATGTTTTATCTGGGTATAATCAAGTAGCTGTTGAAAATGAAGATCAGAAGAAAACAACTTTTACCACACAATGGGGAACGTTCATGTATTCCAGGACACCATTCGGTCTCATGAACGCAGGGGCTAATTTCCAAAGAGAAATGGATATAGAATTTGTGGGTGAAAAATTTGTAGTCATATATTTGGATGATGTGACTATTTTTTCAGGTTATGATGATGAGCACTTGGAGCATCTGCAGAAGGCTTTCCTCAAATGTAGAAAGTTTGGGTTATCATTGAATCCTAAAAAATATTTGTTTGCTCTGGAGGAAGGTAAGTTGCTGGGACATATAGTTTCAAAACAGGGGTTGAAAATTGATCTAGCAAGAGTTGAGGCTATACAAAAAATCCCATTGCTTATAAGTAATAAATATATCCAAATATTTCTAGGGAAAATTAATTTTCTAAGAAGATTTGTCCCAAATTATGTTGAGATTGTCAGAAGTATAACAGATATGTTGAACAAAAACGCTGATGTGAAAAGGGATAAAGATGCAAGAGAATCATTTTCCAGAATTAAATAGGCTCTTCAAGAAGATCTAGTACTAATCAGCCCTAATTATCAAAAGCCTTTCCAAATATTTTCATTTGCATCACATTCTACCATTGTTGTTGTGTTGCTGCATAAGAATGAAGAGGGAAACTAACAACCCGTAGAATTTTTCATTAAAGTTCTCAGAGATGCAGAACTCAAATACAATATCCTGGAGAAGCAGGTATATGCTTTAGTTAAATCATTAAAAGATTTTAGGACTTATTTACTTCATTCTCAAATAGTAGCATATCTACGTAATTCAGCGGTAAAAGATGTGCTAGTTCAAAGTGATGTGGAGGGAAAAAGAGGAAAATGGATTGCCAAAATCCAAGAATATGATTTAGATATTAAGCCTACTAAGTTGGTCGAAGGACAAGGATTGGAAAAATTGTTGATAGAATCTAATTTCCAAGCTCTAGGAATTGATTTGCTTACACCTTTGGACGAAGTAGTTGATGAAACAAGTCAAATTAGCACAAAGTCGGCAATCAAGTACAAATTTATATGCTCGAAATGGTATAAATATATTATTCACTATTTTTGTTTTTTTTTCTTTTCCTCCCTCAATCAACAGAACAAAGTACAGAGCTCTTAAACTCAAAGCTCAACCTTATGTTATAATTGATGCTAAATTATATTGGAAAGTTCCTGCTGGTGTTTTCTTGCTATGTTTGACAGAAGGAGGGTCAATGGAAGCTATCAAATAGTACCATGAATGTTTGTGTGTGGGTCATTATAGATGGAAATTTAATTCTCATAAAATCCTTAAATCAGGTTTTTACTGGCCTTCCTTATTTGTTGATATATACATAGTGGTTAGAAGTTGTCAGAAATGCCAATTGTTTGCAAAGAAGAAAAGGTTGGCTCCTCTACCTCCTCTCCCTATTTTTGTTGAAGAACCCTTTAGACAATGGGGATTAGATTTCATTGGAGAAATCAATCCACCATCAAGTGGGAAGTTCAAGTGGATTCTAACTGCCACTGATTATTTTACAAAGTGGGTGGAGGCAATACCTACCAAAATCGAAAATGATCTAGTAGTAATGAAATTTCTGGAAGAGAACATCTTCAAAAGATTTGGATGACTAGTAAAGATTGTAACAAACAAAGCTCAGGTATTAAACTCAGTCAAATTCATTCATTTTTGTCAAAAATATAATGTGATCTTGTCTCATTATACAACATATCATCCTAAAGGGAACAGGCTAGCCGAATCCTCCAACAAGACATTGCTGAAGATTTTGAAGAAAAAAATAATTGAGAATCAGAAGAATTGGGATTCAAATTTGATAAATTCTCTCTGGGCAGTGAGAATGACTATTAGAAGATCTACTGGTAAGTCTCCTTATGAGCTAGTATATAGTACGCAAGCTCTGTTTCCCACTCAGCTACCTAGACCAGTAATCTCTTTTCTTCAAGAAGCATAAGAAGAAGACAATGCATTGATAATAAGACTAAATAAGGTGATAGAATTGAGTGAGGGAAGGAATAAAGTCAGGGAAAACTTAATCACATATTAGGAGAAAATGAAGTCTACTTTTGATAGGAAGGCAAAGGATATTCTGTTCCAAACTGGAGATTTGGTATTAAGGTGGGATACCAGAATAGAAGAAAAAGGAAAGGATGGTAAGTTTGATCCTCTCTAGTATGGCCCATACATGATTATTGAATCTAGATCAAATAACACTTTTATGTTGGATAATCTTGATGGAAAAATAGTATAACTACATGTAAATGGGCAATATCTAAAGCATTACTTCCAGCATTGTAATCTGATGGTTGATCATTGTACATACTTGGTTTCCTTCATTATAATTTTTTCATCAAGCAGTATTTGACTCCATGCCCAAGGTGAATGCACTAATCTATGGTTCTTAGTGTTTCTTGGAAAAAAACAGTATCCCCCAGTGGAGCCAAATGTTGTGGCTCATTTTCAATATCCTTTATTATAATTTTCAAAAATAGGAAAAAATAGAAAACTATCAAAAAATATGTTAGAGTATCAAAATTCATGTGCTTTGGCATAAAAATATATATGCTCGTTATGATAAACTTTAAAGTTTAAATAGTTTATGGTCCTTATATAAGCGGGTCCCAGTTTAAAGATTAATTATCGAGCACTTTACAGAGTAGGATTTGATGATGGATCAAGCAGTGAGAAAAAGGATAAACCCATGAACAATTTCAGCGCGGGGTTTAACATAGAGGGTGCCTCCATAGTTGACTGTGTTGACTGCGGGGGTAAATTAGATGAACAGTCGAGATTGACTGTGGGGGCATAAGCCAAATGAATCCTCCTTACCTCAAGGCCCCCTGTAGTGACGTTTGTTTCCAAGTTGGTTACAATTGTCATCCATGTCAGGGTTTCTTAACGGTTTGTTGGCACGTCTTATCATCATTTAAGTTCAAAGTCGTGCCACCTATTTAAGGGAAATTATCATTATTTCTCAAATTATCATTGGTTATTTGGTGTTTGAAATTTTTCTATGCTACGTCTTTTTCCGTTTTCTGTCACCCTGTCAATTATTGGTCACCTTGTAAGCTATCTACCATCCCAAAGTTAAACTATGAAAAACGCTCATCCCTGTCAGGTTCTGCTAGTCACATCCCTCCCATAGATACTGAGAGTTATATCCAAGCCACATATTTCTCCCTCGACCACCTTTATTTTTATCTACAAGTCCTTCTAAACGAAAATAATTCTCCAATTTACACTGCCATGGAAAAAACTTGTGTTTTGTTTGCATGTATCCAGAACACTCATCTTTTTCTCGAATTTAGCCATTGGATAGTGTTTGTTATGTACCCTGGGAAATTTTTTGTAATCAATTTTCAAGGGAAGAAGGTTTTGCAAGTGTTAGCTTAGTTAATTCGCCAAGCCCTTTGTTTCCCTGAGTTGAAGTCATATATCCAATTCTCTGATGATTCCTTGATATCATATTATGACTGTCTTGCCGGTCAAGATTTTAATCAACTCATTCATTTTTTGAAGCCAAATACACAACAGTTTGAACATGACAGTAAAGAGTTCCCTATGGAGGTTTTTGATATTGAAGTCAAACTAGTGCGAAGATGCATTGGAAATATTTTGGGAAAAGACGACGACAATACAGTGGAAAAGTCAATTTTGGGGTTGTTCACCATGATGATGAAGCCAGGAGTGGTGCTAGATATTCCATCCTATTGGCAAGAAGTTGTTAACTCTCAGCTCATGAGCTTATCATTAACGGCTTCATTCAGGTTTCCCTCACTTATTGTTTATTTATTCTTATATCAAAATGTAGAATAATTCATGCATCTGGGCTTAAAAATTATGGATATGAATAAGAGGAGACAATCAACAATATTTCGGAAAGATATAGTGAGAAAGGAACAAAATGAGGGAGGTTTGTTTGACTTTGTTGGTCAGTTTATGTCTTCTACATATAAAGTTTTGAATGGAAGTTCACCCCCCTGTTTTTTGCCAAATCTCAAGAGTTCTTGCATTTGGGGGCAAGTTGTAAATTTGGTGCTTGGTTTGTTTTTGAAGATTATTCTGAAACTAGAGTTTATGGAGCTAGTGTAGAACCTTATAGGCTTCCTATGTTTTTGCCTATGAGATAATATTCTCGGGAGTTTGTTAGGAAAAGTCTAAATGTTGACCAAATTCACTTTGTGCCTATGAATAAGGGTCATATGTTCAAATTTCCAATGACTGTGGGTCCCTTTATAGTTAATATGAGACAAGCATTTGATGAAGTCACTCATATGTTAGATGGAATTCACTTATTATTAGGAGAGAAGTGGGCTTATGACCCTCACAATGTCATTTCTAGTAGAATAATTGATAATGGATATTCAACCTTCATTCATGAGAGAAAACCAAATCTAGAAAAAATGGCAAGTAAAGGTGTTGTGAGTTCAGTAAGTTCAAATGTTCAAACTCCTGTTATATTAGAAAAATCAAATAAAATAGGTAATGTGGCAGTTTTTGGTTCAAAAGACAAGGAACATAGAGCTGAGAAGAGAGAAAATTTCAATGAAAAGCGTGCATATACTCAACCTAGTTTTTCATTATAGTTGTGAGATGAACAAAATGTCCCTACTCCACCAAGGAAGCATGAGAGAACTCAGGATCAAGTTCCTCTAATTAAACAAATGTTTTCATAGATTGCAGACAGAAATCAGAAGACTAAGGCATGTATGGAAGCTCAAGTTGAGTACCAGATAGCTCCAGACCAAACAAGACTTCTAACTGCAATGGATCTTGAATAATATCAATTCAAAATTGCCCTTTCACATCCTTCTAATATGTCAGTTGGTTCTTTTATCAATTTCAATACTATAAAATTGACTGTAGATGTGAATAAAATCCCATTGCTGGATAAAGTGAATCTACACATGCAATCAGGTCAGCTGATTTTGAATGACCTAACCAAAACTAATGCAATGGAAATGAAGGTATAAAATATGCTTGGAAAAGTGATAAAGTAGTTTAAGTTAGAAAAATCCAATTTTAGGGCTTTGATAATCTAGAACGAAGAGCTCAAGAAGATCATAGTAAAGATTGTAGTAGATCCCAATGACAGGTCAGCTATGCAGAAGCTTCTGCAAAGTGATGAATAAGAAATATTTTTGCTAAAGAAAAAAATGAAATTGCCTACAGGAGAAAATTCCATGGGAGCAAAGGTTGCAAAGGTGGAAAATGAGAAAGAAAATTTTCTTCAGTAGCTCATGCAAAAGGATGATAAAGTCACTAAACTAAAGAAAACTGCAATTTCATTATAGAACGATATTGAATCTCATACTTTCACTTTTGTTTTTCAATCAGGTAGTGAAGATCCATCAGCACAAATATCTCAATTAACCACTGAATTCAATATGGCAGAAATAGATCAGAGAAAGGCACAATCTGATTTGGAAACAAAAACAAATTTTATAAAAGATACTAAGGGAGAAGTCAATAAAAACAAAATGGAATGCCAAACTGCTAATGCTGAGATTAAAAAATCTCAAAGAAAAATTGAAGGGAAATATATCCTTAATACAAGCTAAGGATATCATCTGGAATGATATTATTGAAGGAATGAAAACGATCTCGGATTTTCCGACTGTTATTGCAGAAGAAAAAAGCATTATCAGGGAATTTGAAGAGCAAGTCATGATAGAAAAACATAAGACAATCAATAGGGATATTTGGTCAAGGAAGTTCATTAATTTCATTGATTCTAAAATAGATCAGGAATTTGAAGAAAATTAAATTAAAGACAGAATTTTATATGCAATAGAAAATAACAAAATGATTGTAGAAAGTTTGCAGAAAAGAAGTTGATTGAGTTAAAGGAAGCAGTGAGTCAATTTGATAAATTATTTGATAAAATAGCAAGAGCAGGTTTTCCATCATGTTGGGGGCTTGGAGGTGGTCCTATGTCATGGAATTCTTATTGGCCCTTGCTAGTTTTGGCATTAACTAAGGTAGACAACACTCATGAGAAAACATAAATTCTTAAATGAGTAACAATGATCAATTTCCTTCATATACATTTTTCAACTGTCGTGGTTAGTGAAAACTCTGTTTGTGGAAAGACCATATTTCAACAAAATTACTGCTCTCAGATTGGAGTTTCACAAGCTGGTTCATTCATCGAAGACAAGCATCAAAATATGGAAGAAGTGCAGAGCCTGGATGACATATTTGCCAAAGGATCCCTCAACTGCAAAGAAGGATAAATCAACCAGTCAAGGAAATGTAGTAGCATCGACTTCAATCCATATTCAGCATATAGATTAGGATTTTAATTTCATGTTATTTCCTCTTTTAAAGAGAGAATGTAATTGTAATAAGACATTTTTGAAGACATGTAATATATATTCTACAACATCCTAAGTAGTTAAAGTAGTTAAGATCAGTTACAATAGTTACAAACTGCTTTCTATTGTATTTAATGAGATAGAGAAAAAAGAGAAGGGTTCCAAGTTTTTCACCTTCAGACTACAATTTTTGTACTGAGATTTCAAATGATTAGTCAATGAAAAGCAAGTTTCTAGAATTTTTTGTTGGTGATGTGTCTTCTAGTTTGCATTGTGTACTTTCCATATTTGAATAAAATTAAGTAATGAAGCTACAAGTCTCTTCTTACTTGTGTAAATAAGAGTTAAAATCCTTAATAGGCACTCCTTCATTTTAATAGTTTCTTTCCTTATAATTTTTTTGAAGTTTGAGGTGATATATTCTATACAACAACATATTAGTTTGGGCTTCTTTATTACATATTATTTTGATCATTCCATTCCATATCAGCAGATAATATCATTTTGAAACATTTATTATATTTGATCTTTGAGGGTTTAATGAAAAATATTTGAAGGTGATTAAAAAAAGACCAATATTTCAGTGACATAACTATATAAATGTCTTAAGCACAGATTCCTTATCATAGCTAAGGGATTGTCTCTTAAGGTACAATGGCAGACAACACTTGTTTGAAGGAGAGGTACATATTAGGTCCCTAAATTACTAATGTAGTTTGTTATTATTGTTAGTGTAGCCCCCTTATTATTAATGTTGTACCCCTGTAGACGTCGTATTGTTATTATTGTGCCCAATAAAATCCACTATTGTTATTGTTGTGTCCTTACATTATTATTGTTAGGTCGGCTAGGATTATATTGTGAACCCATAGACTCCTATATATATAAAGGAGGTTTCTACCTCCAAGTGGCTTATCTCTAAGGCGTTGATCTCACTTTTCTTCCATTTTGGGAGGTAGTTTCATAACATGAAGTCCAAGTCGGTGCTTGGAAAAGTACAGGTTGGAGACCGGTGGATTAGAAATTGGTGTCTTCATCAAGGGCTGAAGCCATAAACTATATTGTATTGGATTTATTGTAAAGAAGAGTATTGAAGTCCCCATTATATCTCACTAATAAAATTGTTTATTTTACATTGTTCATTTTTAGTTCTAATTATAACTGCTATTAACTGGTAAAAATAACAATTGAAAATAAATACTAATTCACCCCCCCTCCCCCCTCTCGATATTTCCAACATATGTATGTTAATTAATTTTTCTATTAAGAGGAACTCTCTAGTTCAATATGAAAGAGATGTTGTAATGTCCTATCATGTCATGTCTTGATAACATTTATACTTGGTCAAATTACATAAAAATAAATTAAAATAAAATAAAATTAGAAATAAAATAAAATAAAAACTAACCTAATCCATTTAACTTCTGATCTATCAAGGTCTCAGAGGGATCAATTCTCTTGTGGTGCTAATATATTTTACAGTGAAAATATGTGTGATCCCTCTCGGTGCTTGGTAGATCTTGAGTTAAATGGATATAGGATGGTTTTTAAAATATTTATGATATATATATATATATATATATATATATATATATATATATATATATTATATCTAGCTATACAAAATTTAAGTCCATCTAGCACAACCGGCTGAGGATTAGCCTCGTCAAAAAAGTGACCCAGGATCAAAGCTCATGGGGGGTGGTTATTGCCTGTGCTAGCGGGAGGAGACATGCATAAACTCTAGTCAGTATAAGGGATGGTGGGGCCCAGGCCGGGTGCGATCCTCGAGTGACTTTGATGGCTTACATGCCCTTAGGTCACGGCTTGTTAGGCAAAAGTTCAAGCCTAGAGGATCACAAACAACTTGACAAGCAGAAAGAAATTATAGCTATACAAACATATACATGAAAAATTATTTCATAGCTTTTATTGTATATGAATGGAGGATTTTGTGAGTAGAGTTATTCGAAGGTCTATCTTGTGGATACATCACGTAAAACACTTAAATTTTCGATGCATTTTGATCCAACTAATGTGGTTTATTTTTAGGATCGCTATCTGAATATAAATGGATATAATGGGGGGAATGAAAAGGGGAGATAATTTCTACAAGCTCAAGGAATAGGTGAAAGGTCATATAAAATAGTCGTTAAAAAAATGATTAGGTCAAAGTTCACAGAAAATAACCCTTAGGGAATAAATAAAATAAATAAAAATATCCTTAGTTAAAATTTAAGGTTAATAATATTTTAATAGAGTTTCCTTTAGGTGGGAATTTTTTGACTTTCACGTGGATTCTCGTTGCAATCCAATGAAAATGTTTGTGGTCAAATCTTGGTTTTTGTTGTTTAAACTAGTTTTTTTACTACATATATGGTTTCAAAACTATGAAAAAGCCCTGGGGCTCTTCGATTTTGTAGTATTCATCGATTAAACTTGTCTTTCCAATGAATCGTTGTTAGATTCTAGAAAAAATAGATTGAGAAATAAACCAGAATTTTTTTCAAAAAGTATTACATATAGGCAACACCAATTTTAAAGGGGAATAAAAAGGGAGATAATTTCTCCAAGCTAAAAGATTAGGTCAACTGTTAGAGAAAATAGTTGTTAAGAAATTAAAAAAAAAAAGAAAGAATAAATAAAATTTAATGATCATAACAGAAAAAACCTAAAAAAGAAAGAAAATAAGATTAAAAAAACTTGTTAGGTCAAACGTCAATGAAAATATCTCTTAGAAAATAAATAAAATAAAATAAAAATATGCTAAATCAAATTTTAAAGTTAATAAGACTATGTTTTAATATGCAATAATTTAAATAATAATAATATTAAATAAATACAAAAAAATCCTAAAACCAAGGAATATAAATCTAGGTTAATAATATTAAGAAATAAATATCAAAAGTCAATAATATGGGGCAAGAAAATAGATTAATAATATTAATTAAATTACTGTAGTAAAATGTTAATAAAAATAAATAAATATTGAAGGGGTTTTTTAAGATTATTTTTAAACATCCATAACATTAATTTATTATAAATAAATCATTATTAATAAATCAATAAACCAAAATTTATTGTAAAAAAAATCTTAGGGAAAGGAATATAAAAATGAGAGCAATTAATATTATGATTTTAATGTTAAATATTGGAGCATATATATATATATATATATATATATATATATATATATATATATATATATATATATATATATATATATATCCTGGATAAGATTCAGCAAAAAGAAAAAATCAAAGAAAGAGACTGAATCCAATTTGTGCTAATCTTCCAGCTATCATCTCTATTAAAATTTCCAAAATGTTTTTCAATCTTAATGGCTTCTTTTGACCCCCTCTCATGATAGTGATTTATCAGAGCTATAATCCTGAAGCCTTCAATGAAAATATGGTGTTTGGTTTTCTCAACATGTTCTGTAAGAGAAAAGGAGCAAGATCTATGATGTTTAATGTAAGCTATATGTTATTTAATATTTTTCTTAAGAGATCAACATGTTTCACCAACATAGGGAGCACAAAATGAGCATGGAATTACGACAACGTCTTTAATGTTAGAAGGTTCAACAATATCATTAACTGAACTCAACATACTATGAATAGTATTTAACGGTAGGAAACTTGATGATTTTGTAAAATGTGAGTAATCCTTTCAGTGGTACCATGAATATAAGAAAACTGAACATTGGGGATATGATCTATAAGGTTCATTTTTTGTCTAGTACCTTCGATATCTTCTTAGAAATCCTTGATTCCCTTGCATTTCATATAACCATTTCTCACGAAAACATTCAATAGGTGTGTTTTTTACTCCTTAAGGTGAATCTCACTAGAAATCATTAAAGCACGAATGGTAAATGTGTTTAGCACACCAATTTTTTTTTTTGGATGATGTTGAGACTTAGGATTGACGTATTATTCCATGTGAGTATTTTTATCAAACACCTGGCATAAAATGGAACCATCATCAGTTCTGGAAATAAGAACATCAAGGAAAAAATGACTACCATTACTCTCAAACTACATATTAAACTTGATAAATTCATATTGACTATTCATATGTTTTCTTAATAATTCAACCTTATCATTACCATGGGGCCAAATAACGCAAGTATGATAAAAAAATTATTTCCAAAGCTTCAGACAGAAAGTTGTGGAGGCTAAGGCCTTGGTTTGGAAGTCCTCCATGAAAAGGTTGGTTACTAAAGTTGAGAGAGGGGAGCTCATGGCCACTCCATAGGTATGACCATAGAGTTCACATTGAAAAATTAAAAATTTAGAATTCAAGCATAACACGACCAACTTGGTCATACTAGGATCCACAATGCGACTTATAATATCCACAACTTCATTAATGGTAATATTGGCATAACGAGAAATCACATAAATGCTAACTAATATACCAGAAGGATATAATAACTTTAATTTCATTAATAAACAAATAATAATATTTAACAAACGAGTGGGTGATGCCCCTAATGGATCCACTAATGATTTTAATGATAAGTTTTAAAGGGGAACCCTATTTATGAATCTTATAGAGGACATAGATTCTATGGACGAAGGGATTAGTTTCCACCAACCTTTTACTTAATTGGATAAATAAATTATTAAAATTAATGGAATTAGTGACCTCTTTCGAGAAATTTCTAAGAGGATCCTTATGAAGAATCCTATATGATCTGAAAATGGTTTGGATAACTTTTTATGTATTTCAAGAGCCTCCCACTCAACTAAACAAATAAATTATCTAGCTTATACTTGACAATTTGCGGAATTATTTACTTGAAAGTGGTCTATGATTTTTAATTGTTTATGTGTACTAAGTTCATTTGTTCTTGCTTACATTCAACATGTATAAAAACAATGTAATGCAGCAATAAAACATTCACATACAACATCCAAATTAATTTAGGAGTTCACCCGAATCTCATTGGCTACGTCTCCTTTGAGCTTTGTCATCTTCACTTTCCTCTTTAGGATTATGGTAAGGTTTCTTTTACAAGTTCCAAATTTAACTCCAATGGATACTAAACTAATCCAAAGGGCTTATAATACCATCTATATCCCTCTTATAGCTGTCCAAACTTCTTTAAGCTCCCTTAGACACGATTCCTTTTTTCGGTGCACTAAGCTACATTGAGCTTCTTCATGGAACTAACTCATTCATAATTTTTTGTCTATCACTGAAACCACTCCTGTTGTATCCAACACACATCAGAAATAAAATATCAACTCATAAATTGTACAAAACGAGCACTGCATCCCCAAACTAGGCCTTCCTCCATGATTTGCCCAAGGCTGCCCAAAAATTCCCTTCATATTTTTTAGCATAAGAAGTTATCAAAATGTTCTAAAACCACTTTCATTAGTTTCAAAATGTCTAAAATAGTCAATATAGACTATTTTTTCATCAAAAATGGCCTCCGGTTGCTCGAGTTTCACCTCCAACACCTGTCAACACCCCTTGTCACTAACGTCACTGAAAATTTATCTACTGGTTTTTGGACCTTTATAAGTTCTCAACACCTTCTGAAATCTCTTCCATTAGATTCATGATTTTTATTATGACCTATAATGACTATTGGTTCGCTACATATGGTCTCTAGCTACTCTGGCTAGGCCCTGCACTGGCAGTGGAAAAAGTTGGCACTAATGGCCCCTCGAGCTTTATTGAAGCTTTTCGGCCTTAAAAAGTTCTCTATGGACTCTAAAATCCATGTCATCAGATTCATAACATCTGAAATATCCAAATTTTATTATTTGATCTCTAGATAAGGCCTCTAGATCTCGTGGTTAGGCCTCAAATTGTTGTTGCCTCCTGGTGGCCTTGGTGGCCCCTTGAACTTCATTGATGCAAAAAACCTGCTTAGAAGCTCTCGGATGGCTCTGTAAACCACTCCATTAAGTTTGGAATGTTGGATATAGTCTAAATGTAGGAAATTACAGGGTAAGTTCCATAGATCAAGAACCAAAGGTCACCGCTAACAAACATATCACAAATCAGTACAACAGTATAATCACGTGGTTAAAACCCTCAAAGAGGGAAATAGTCCATGCCATGCACCAACGCGACCACTTCAGGAAATTTATTAATATAAAAATAAAAAATACATATGTTTCTCTCATAAATGGTTACCGGAGAAATGACCCTCCAT
Source organism: Pinus albicaulis (assembly GCA_034641835.2). Classification (NCBI taxonomy): domain Eukaryota; kingdom Viridiplantae; phylum Streptophyta; class Pinopsida; order Pinales; family Pinaceae; genus Pinus; species Pinus albicaulis. Next base: position 1,338,496,390 of record CM076582.1, on the reverse strand, counting down.
GCTATTTAAATAGAGATCATGGACCAATAGGGTGTTAAGCCACAGATCAAGTGCCATTAATACCATGGTGAGAGATAACTGTCAAATCACTACAAATCATGACTGTTGGATTATAAGTTACAAATGTACATGGTAAAGAAACACACTTTACCTAACTCTACACTAGACTAAGTTATTCTTAACTATTTCCTATGTGTCGGAATATCCTAACATCCCCCCTTAAGAACAACTTGGGATAGGATTGAAGGATTTACAAAGGTGACACAAAAGGAGCCTATTTCCTATGTGTCGAAATATCCAAACATCCCCTTAAGAACAAATTACGATAGGATTGAAGGATTTACAAAGGTGACACAATAGGAGAAGGAAGGAGGAATTAGAGCCTATCCGCCCTTAATGACAACTTTCTTGAACTCCAAGCATGGATCGAAGTTTGGTAAACTTCGCTTCTGTGAGATCCTTTGTAAAGATATCGACTACTTGATCATTGGTCGGACAATACTGCACTTCAAGAACACAATCATGAATGAGATTTCTCATTAAGTGTATGTGGAGTTCGATATGTTTCATAGGCTGATGATGAACTTTATATTTACATAGCTAAATGGCACTTTGATTGTGACACCAAAGTGTAGTTGGATGCTGCTGATGAATACCAAATTCAAACAGGATCTGACGAAGCCATATGGTTTCCTTGTTGGCTTCAACTTCACCACGATACTCTACTTTTGCTGAAGAAAGGGAGATGGCACTTTGTTTCTTACAAGACCAAGTAATAGGTCCTAAATCAAGAGTGAATACATATCCTACAGTGGACTTATGATCATCAGGGTCACCAACCCAATCAGAATTAGTGAACCAATCAACAAGGGAGATGCTACTGCACTATAATGAATCCGGAACTGAATTGTACCTCGAATATATCAAAGTATTGTTTTAGTTTCTTTCCAGTGACTTTCATGAGGTTGTTGCATAAACCGAGCGACAAGACCAATGGCAAAGGAAAGGTCAAGATGGCTATGGGTTAGATACAAAAGTTTACCAACAAGTTGACGGTATAAGGTAGCATCAACTTCAGGGGTAGTACAGTTGGCTGAAAGCTTGACTCCAAACTGAAAGGGAGAAGGGGTAGGCTTACATTCTTCCATGTGAAAGTGGTGTAGAAGATCACATGCATACTTGGACTGAGAGAGGGTAATGCCTTTCTTGGATTACAAGACTTGAAGACCAAGGAAATAATGCAAGTGTCCTAAGTTTGTCATTTCAAACTTCTTTTTGAGGCTAGATTTCACATGGTTTATATGGTTTGGATCTTTACCAGTAAGGATAATATCATCAATGTAAAAAATAAGTATGGTGAAGGAATTACCCACTTTCTTGGTGTAGATAGTGTTGTCAGAATGACACGTAGAAAATCCATTATCTAAGAGAAATCTATCCATTTTCACATACCAAGCCCGATGAGCTTGTTTGAAACCATAGAGAGACTTCCTAAGGTGACAAAAAAGGCTGGAGTCTTTTTGGATAAAGCCAGGGGGTTGTTCCATGTATATTTCTTCATGCAAATCTCCATGTAAGAAGGTGGATTTAACATCCATCTGATGGACTTCCCATTTAAAGGAGGAAGCAAGAGAAATAAAAAGTCGGATAGAATTCATTTTGGCAACACGGGAGAAGGCTTTAGTATAGTCAATGCCTTCAGTGACAAGACGAGCTTTATGTCTATCCACTTTTCCATCTGGTTCAAAATTTGTTTTGTAAACCCGTATGCTTCTGACAAGTTTTCCTCCTTTTGGAAGAGGAAAAATATCCCAAGTATTGTTTGCCAATAAGGAATGATACTCTTCATTCATAGCTTCATCCCAATATGGATTACTAGAGGCTTCTTCAAAGGTTTCTTGATCAAGTTTTTCTAAAACTTGAGCCAATAAGGAAGAGGCTCTTTCGAGGTATAGAGGTATACTGAAATGTGTCTAGAAAAATCATCAATGAAAGTTAAGTAGTACTTACAACTAGAGAAAGAAAAAATAGGATGTTGACCACATAAATTACTGTGCACAAGCCGCAAAGGAGCTGAAGCATGCCAAGAGGCACGTTTCTCAAAACTATCCCAATGATGTTTTCTAAGTACACATCCGGAGCAAACACCATCTTGGCAAGATACCATAGGAAGGCCCATCACCATATTTTCCTTACATAGAGTCTGAAGAGAGAGATAGTTTAAGTGACCAAATCGCTCATGCCAAAGTTTTCTCACATCATCATTATGACCAACAAAAACAGAGGGAAGAGATGGTGACCCAAAGTTTTCAAACTTATACAACCTTGTGGAATCATCAACAATGCCAGTAGCTAAAATATGTTTAGGATCTTTGAGGTCCTTGATTACAAAATCATGAGGTGAGAATTCTACTATTTTCCCTTCACCTGAATGAGTAATCTGATAAACAGATAGAAGGTTGCATGATAAGGTAGGAACACATAGTACATCATTAAACTAACCATTATCTAGATGAATGGTTCTAGATCCTACAACACTAAGAGATATATCATCACCAACATAAATATGTTTGGTGTTACAATCATTTAAAGAAGAAAACATGGATTTTATTTTTAGCCATGTGGTAAGAAGCTCCAGAATCAATGAGCCACTCATGAGAAGGAGAAGAAGAAGATACATTTAATGCATAACCAGATATTGATGCTTGAAAACCACAAGCAAAAAGTGCCATGCCTGAAGATGGAGGTGAAGAGTGCTCCAAATTGATGTTGTCCTTCTTCATTGTTGCTTCTAAGGCTTCCATATTCTTAAAATATTTGGACTCTATATGGCCATCCCGTTTGCAAAAGTTGCAATGTCTATCTGTCTTCTTCCCTTTGCTTTTATTTTCCTTATTATTTTGGTGATTTGATTTTTTAGTTTGCGGCTGAAATTTCTTAGGGCCCTTGTTTAGTTTAGGACCATATTTTTTAGGATACTGCTTCTTGGGATTCTTTTCATATGGTTGTTGTTGGGCTTATAAGGCTTTCTTAGAAGCATTTCCAGTAATGATAAGACCAAGATGTAAAAAAATTTCTTGTTCTCTTACCAAAGAATCAAAAAAGGCATCAAAAGAGGGATTCTTGTAGGTGGTTCCTGAAGAAATGATGGCTTCTCTAGTGGAATGGAAGGTGGAAACAAATACAGAGTATGCAGGACCAAGCTTAGCAAGAATGCAATATATGAGGCTACCATCATCCTTTTTGATCTTATAACCTTCTAAAAGAATTATGAGGGTCTTAAATTTGGACGAAAAACCTTCAATGGAGGAGAAAATATTGGGGTCCAAAGTAAGCAACTCATTTTGAAGCTGGTGGGTCCAGATTTGATTTTGAATGCCAACTTTTTTTTATAGCTTTTCTAGCGCCTCGTCAAGGGTGTCAATGTCAAGGATATGAAATCAAAGATCTTGAGCAATGAGCATTCCTATCAACCCTCGTGTTTGATCTTGTTTATTTTCCCATTTAGCAACTTTATCATCATCGAAAGGTTTAGTTTCTTATCCTGTGGCTATTCTATAAATCCCTTTACTTCTAATTATATCTACCATGTGAGGTAGCCATTGGAAATAATTGGTGATGTTAAGAATAACCAGGCATGCATTTTCCATTTAAAAAAAAAATGAAGCTGAGAAAAGCTACAACAAACTACTCCAATGGAAAGATCTCAAAAAATTAGGCCATTCCAAAAAAAACGGCTCGAAAAATGGCTTCCGGATGAAGAATTTATGCCTTTTGCAAAATCTGAGTTGTAGATGTCGAATAGTAAAAGGATCATGTTATTGTATGAAAGAAGGAAGGGGTTTTTTTTTTTTTTACTCTTCGATGTGTGTGCCTTTTCTTGTACAAAAAAACACAAAAGCCGAGAAAGAAAAATGAAATGCAAGGCCTTATGGCAGAATTTTAGGTTTTCGGTTAGCCTTACCAGCAACTATCACTTTTTTCACTATTTCTGATTTCCCGAGATCGTACAAAGACGCAGGGAAAGAGCATACGTAGTAAAAAAAAATCCCTTTTTCCTTTTTCTTATTTTCTGAGATCACACAGAGCGCACAGCAAAGAGCATACACAGAGAAGAGGGTATAGGTCCGGCAAACAAATAAAACCTTAATACCGAAAATAAACAGAAAAAAAAAAAATTTGAAATAAGCAGAACTATTAACAAATATAACTGCAAAATAGATGCTTTATACCTCCAGATCTAAACTGACATAACTTGGGCAGTCGAAAACCTTTTCGCATGAAATGAAAGGCGTTCCTCACTATAACATATGCTCCAGACACAACCAAGTAGTTCTACAAGCTTAAAAATGTTCATAAATAGTAGATATACGAAATGGCATTCGCATGCAGTCAAAACGGCTTAAGAGATCAACAACAGACGTGGCTCTCAAAATAGCTCTGATACCATGTAGGAATTTATAGGGTAACTTTCATAGATCAAGAACCAAAGGTCACCACTCACAAACAGATCACAAATTAGTACACCAGTATAATCACGTGGTTAAAACCCTCAAAGAGGGAAACAGTCCACTCCTTGAGCCAACATGGCCACTTCAGGGAATTTATTAATATAAAAAGAAAGGTTACATATGTTTCTCTCATAAACAGTTACCAAAGAAATGACCGTCCATGCTATTTAAATAGAGATCATGGACCAATCGGGTGTTAAGCCACGGATCAAGTGCCGTTAATACCGAGGTGAGAGATAATCGTCAGATCACTACAAGTCGTGACCATCAAATTGTAAGTTACAAATGTACATGGTAAAGAAACACACTTTACCTCACTCTACACTTGACTAAGTTATTCATAACTATTTCCTATGTGTCGGAATATCCTAACACAAAATTGACTATTGGCACTCCAAATTTGGTTTTCCCTAGCTTAAGATAGAGCCAAAACCAAATTTTCCTAGTAACCCCTACATCAGCTCCACCAAAACTAGAGCACTGGAGTTAACTCCCATTAAAATAGGAAAATATACCATATTTGGAGGCCACACTCCATTCAAACTACCATCATAACTACAATTTAAATGCTAGTGGATGTCATGTGACTGGAAAACATGGTTAACATTAATTGGAGCACAAAATATTGACAACTATAAATTATAACCATAACTGTCGGGTCCCATTGCAATGTGATCATAGTTTGAATGTAACAGTTACAATCAGGTTTCATGAGCATGCAGGTATTAATACCTTGGGTTCTAGGCTAATGGACTATAGGGAGGGTCTGGCCCGAAGGGCTAGCCCCTCCGCTCCACCATATACAAAGCCAATCAATGTTAACATAAGCCCACTCACTATTACGTTTAAGAAACAATGGTATGGAACGTTGGTAAGACTTAGCACTGTGCTTGGGGAGTTCCCATGTTCCAATCCTATGCAGTCGCACAAAATTTTTATAACGATGATCCTGGGCCATGTCGCAGCCTCCGGGCCTACGACATGGCAGCCCTTAATTGGCCCAATTTAAAACAAATTCAACCAACTGCCCTGTAATACATTGCCACTTGTCATGCACTGATTGGATAATAAGGAATATTCTAGGGAATATTTTGGGGAATATTTTGAGGAATATTCCCTAAAAGTTTCTTTTTCTAATTTCCCAAAATGCCAAGTCAAACTTGGTCAAAGTCCAGTTTTTGCAGTTTAGTGGACTTTTCAAACTGCGATAACTTCTCCATACGATGTCGGTTTTTTGAACCATTCATGGCACCTGAATTAAAACGATGAGACCTTTCTGGTCGCTTAGGTTCAGCACACTTCTGAACACTTTGAATTTTGAGTTATCATTATGGTCTATGATCCAGTTCTGATCATACCTCCCCATTAGGAATCTTTTGGATCCCAAAAGACTGATATAGTAATATGTACAGTAAATGAGAGTACAACACCTTATTCTCTTTAGCCTCCAAACACTTACCTTGAATGGATAATGACTTTGAAGTACATCTAGAAATAAATTGACACTTCCCTTCCTGGATGCATTTTTCCTCCTATCTAGAACTGTCTTTCTTGCACCCACTCAGAAATTTCTAGCGAGAAATTTGCAGAAGGAAACTAAACTTCGTTTCCTTCATCAATGATCCAATTTGGCTCAAAAAAACGAGAGATTACAACATAAAATACATGCATATAGCTAAAATTTTCATATGTACAAAAGAGTATGTCTTACTGTGTTAAGACGTCCATCCACTTCTCACCAAGCCACTTCCATGGCGACCTTTGTTGGTACAAATCTTCATCATGTGAATCATCCATCCTCACCTCAATAATGGAATCCTTGGTTCCACCTTTTCCAATCTTTATGTCCTCTTGCTGCATGTGCTAGGGACGATTAGTTCGATGGAAAGTCCAACAATGGGAAACAACCTGTCCCCTCTTCTGGCGATATGTGCAAGTCTTATGCACCTTCTTTGAAAGTTGTGTGTGCCTCATTTGCTTCCTATATGCCTTATTCCTCATCTAGCATCTCGAAACATCATGGTTAAATCAACCACAATATGTACAACAAATATTTCTTCCATTTAAGCATGCAAAATTGTCATGCCTTGCTGAAACACAATCAAAATGATCATGGGAAGATTTATACCTCTTGTGCTGCTTTTCATTTTCATCCATTTTTCCATCATGAGGAGATGAAATAGTAGAGGCTCCAACTTTCATTTGCAGACTAACAACATTGTTCTTGTCTTGGAAATTGTCCGACACCGTATGGTCGCCATAAGCTACATGTCTGCAATCATTTTGCTGCAAAAGAGGCTTAAAGCAATGGAAATCATCTTTGAAACAATTTTGACATATTTTCATCTTATAACTTGGAACAAAAGTTCTCTTTGAAGTAGTCTCACATGCCTTCATGGCTTTAGACTCTTCGCCATTAAGTTGTACATAACCAAGACCAAGATTCCTGGGTCGTTCCTCAACCAGAATAGGTTCAACCATGTCTTGTGCATGCTTGGCTGAACCCTTGCCTTCATAGCCCATTTCAATTGTTAACTTTCACCCTATACCTCTCATGTGCTTTTAGAAAGAACCAACACATATTTCTAATGTGGAAACTGAAGAAAACTTATATTGGATTACCTCTTCCTCATGTATGTTCTTGGTCAAAGCCTCTTGAGCTTGATGGAGCTACATCTCCATATCATGAAATCATTGAAGGATTTCCTCCTTCTCTTGCTTCATGGCAAACAATTTCTCATGAAGTTCAGTGCTTTCTCTGTTGTCCTCAAATAGAATCTGCACCATGTCCTTCAATTCAATAAAGTAACGCTTCATATCTTCATGGAAGAATCTTGTGAAGGAGGAAACCTCACTTGTATAAGTTTTCATTATAATGTCAATGAAAAAAAGTAACTTCAACAAATTTCAAAAATATTTAAAAAAAAATGACAAATATTTTTTAAAACAAATCGATGTAGAGAAAAAATCTTATTCAAGTAGCCAAACAACAAACAAACTCCAAGAGCTTCTTAACAAACAATCGTCAAGAGGGTTTGTGTTACAAGGGTGACCTTGAGGTCCTTTGGGGTAACGAATATTACTCTAGAAATTTCTCCCTTTTGTCCTCTCCGGGACTTAGCTAATCAGTAGCTATGCCTTCACCTCTAGCAAACTCAAACAACAGTCAGTTTGCAAATAGTAAAACAATCAATCTTTTACACTGTTTAAACACCTTTCAAGTTATACAAGCAATAATTTTTTTTGTCAATCAAGCAACCAAGTGCTCTGATACCAACATGATCTGAAAATGGTCTAGATAACTTGTTATGTATTTCAATAACCTCCCACTCAGCTAAACAAATAAATGATATAGCTTATACTTGACAATTTGAGGAATTATTTACTTGAAATTGGTGTATGATTTTTAATTTTTTATGTGTCTTAAGTTAATTTTCTCTTGTTGAAATTTAACATGTATAAAAACAAAATAATGAATCAATAAAACATTCACACTCAATAGCAAAATTAATCTAGGATTTCACCAGAATCTCGTGGGCTACATCTCCTTTGAGTTTTATCATCTTCATTTGGATCTTTGGGATTATGGTAAGGTTTCTTTTAAAATTTCTGCACTTAAATCCAATGGATAATGAACTGATAAAAAGTGCTTATAAAACTATCTATATCCCTCTTATGGATTTCCAAACTATGCAAATAACTTTAAGCTCCCTTAGACACGATTCCTTATGTCGGTGCACTAAGCTACACAGAGCTTCTTCGTGTCACTAACTCCTTCAGATTATTGTTTCTATTTTTTAAAATACTCCTGATATATCCAACACACATCAGACACCAAATATCGACTGATAAATTTCTCAAAACAAGCACTGCATCCCCAAACTAAGCCTTCCACCAAGGTTTGCCTAGGGCTGCCCAAAACTTCCCTTTATATTTTAGAGAACTAGTAGTTATCAAAATATTCTGAAACCAATTTCATTTATTTCAAAATGTATTAAATAGTCATTATATACCATTTTTTCATCAAAAATGGCTTTCGGCTGCTCCGGTTATGCCTCCAACACATTTTGGCATCCCCTGGCACTAGGGTCGCTGAAAACTTCTCTACTAGGTTTTTGACCTCTAGAAGTCCTCAAAACCTTCTAAAACCTCTAGCGTTAGATTCATAATGCTTATTAAATTCAATAAGAGCCATTGGTTCACTGCATATGGTCTCTAGCTACTCTCGCTAGGTCTTGCATTGCTGCTGGAAAAAGCTGGCACTGATGGCCCCTAGAACTTTACTGAAGATTTTTGGCCTTTAAAATTTCTCTATAGGATCTGAAAACCATCTCATCAGATTCAGAACATCTGAAATATCCAAATTTGATTATTGGATCTCTGGATAAGGCCTCTAGCTACCCTGGCTAGGCCTCAAACTATTGCTGCCTCCTGGTGGCCCCTTGAACTTCACTGATGCAAAACTCTGCTCAAAAACTCTCTAATGGATCTGAAACCTACTCCATTGAGTTTGGAATGTTGGAGATAGTCAAAATTTACTATTTTCACTCCAAAATTGATTTTCGCTAGCTCAATATAGAGCCAAAACCAATTTTTCCCAGTAACCCCCACATCAGCTCCACCAAAACTGGAGCACCTGGAGTTAACTTCAGTTAAAATAGGAAAAAGTTCCATAGTTGGATGGTGTACTCATTTTAAACCACCATAATAACTGCAACTTAAATTCTAGTGGATGTTATGCGATGGGAAAATGTGGTTAACATTAATTGGAGTGCAAAATATTGGCAACCGTAAAATATAACCGTAACTACCGAGTCATATTGCAATGTGATCAGGGTTTGAATGTAACAGTTGCGGTCAGGTTTCATTGGCGTGTAGGTATTAATTCCTTGGGTTCTGGGCTAAGGGCCTATGGGGAGGGGTTGGCCCCTCCTCTCCACCATATAGAAAGCCAATCAACGTTAACATAAACCCACTCACTATTACGATTAAGAAAAAATGGTATGGCATGTTGGTGAGACTCAACACTGTGTGCGGGGATGTACCATGTTCGAATCCTGTGCAATCAAACAAAAATTTTATAACGTTGATCCTGGGCCATGTCGCGGCCTCTGGTTTTGCCATGTGGCAGCCCTTAACTGGCCTACTTAAAAACAAAGTCAACCAACTGCCCTGTAATACGTTGTCACTTGGCATGCACTGATTGGAAAATAAAGAATATTCTAGGGAATATTTCGAGGAATATTTTGAGGAATATTATAGGAATATTCCCTTGAATTTTTTTTTTTTAATTTCCCAAAATTCCAATTCAATCTCGGTCAAAGTCCAGTTTTTGTAGTTTACTGGATTTTTCAAACTGTGATAACTTCTTCATAAGATGTTGGTTTTTTGAACCGTTCATGGCACCAGAATCGTAACAACGAGACCTTTTCAGTTGCTTAGGTTCAGAACACTTCCAAACATTTTTAATTTTGAGCTATCATTCTAGTCCATGACCCAGTTCTGATCACACCTCCCCATTAGGAATATTTTAGACCCCAAAAGACTGATATATTGATCTGTATATTAAATGAGAGTACAACAACCCTCTTCTCTTCAGCCTCCAAACACTTGCGTTGCATGGATAGTGACTTTGAACCAAAACTAGAAAGCAATTGACAGTTCCCTTCTTAGATGTGCTTGTCCTCCTGTCTAGAACTGTCTTTTTTGCACTCACTCAAAAATTTCTGGTGAGAAATTTGCAGAAGGAAACTGAACATCACTGCCTTGATCAATGACCGAAGGTGGCTCAAACAAACAAGAGATTATAACATAAAATACATGCATACAACTAAAATTTTCAAATGTATAAAATAGTATCTCTTATTGTGTTAAGAAGTCCATCCACTTCTCACGAAGCCACTTCCATGGCGAATTTTACTATTGTAACTCTTCTTCATGCGAATAATCCATTTTCATCTCAATAATGGAATCCTTGGTTCCACCTTCACCAATATTTTTGTCCTCTTGTTGTATGTGCTTCTGACGACTAGTTGGACGAAAAGTCCAACAATGGTAAACAATATGTCCCCTATTCTAGCAATATGTGCAATTCTGATGCACCTTCTTGGAAAGTTTCCTTTGCTTCATCTGCTTCCTGTATGCCTTCTTCCTCATCCATCATCTCGAAACATCATCGTTAAATGGACCACAATTTGTACATCAAATATTTCTTCCATTTACGCATGCAAACTTGTCATGCCTTGCAGAAACACAATCAAATTGATCATGGGAAGATTTATACCTCTTGTTTTTCTTTTCATGTTCATCCCTTTTGCCTTCATGAGGAGATGAAGTAGTAGAGGCTCCAAATTTCATTTGCAGACTAACATCGTCATTCTTGTCTTGAAAATTGTCCGAACTCGCATGCTTGCCATAAGCTGCATGTATAAAATCCTTTTGCTGCAACAAAGGCTTAAAGAAATGGAAACCATATTTGAAACAAATTTGACATATTTGCATCTTAGAACTTGGAAAAAACGTTCTCTTTGAAGTAGCCTCACATGCCTTCATGGCTTTGGAATCTTCGCCATTAAATTTCACATAACCAAGGCCAATATTCTTGGGTTGTTCCTCAACAAAATAGGTTCAACCATGCCGTGTGCATGCTTGACTAAACCCTTGCCTTCATAGCCCATTTTAATCATTAAGTTGGACCCTATACCTCTCGTTTGCTTTTCGAAAGAACCAACACATCTTTCTAATAAGGAAACTAAAGACAAGTTAGAGTGGATTACCTCTTCGTCATGCATGTTCTTGGTAAAAGCCTCTTGATCTTGATAGAGTTGCATCTCCATATCATGCAATATTTGAATAATTTATTCCTTCTCTTGTGTAATGGCAAACAATTTCTGATGAAGTTCATTTCTTTCTCTTCTGTCCTCAAACAGAATTTGAACCATGTCCTTCAATATAATAAATTTATGCTTCATACCTTCATCGAAGAATCTTGTGAAGATGGAAACCTCACTTGTGGAAGTTGTCATTATGATGTGAATGAAAAAAAGTAACTTCAAAAAAGTTCAAAAAGCTTTCAAAACAAATGACAAAGATTTTTTTAACCAAATGAATTTAGAGACAAAATCTTATTCAAGCAACCAAACAACAAGAAAACTCCAAGAGGGTTTGTGTTCGAAGGGTGACCTTGAGGTCCTCTGGGGTAAGGGAGATGCCTTCAGAACTTTCTTCCTTTTTTTCCTCTCCAGGACTTAGCTAATCAGTAGCTATCCCTTCACCTCCATCAAACTCAAACAAGAGTCAGTTTGCAAACAGTAAAACAATTAATCTTTTACACTATTTAAACACCTTTCAAGTTATACAAGCAATAGTTTTTTTTGTAAATCACAAGTTCCTTGATACCAACCTGATCTGAAAATGGTCTGGATAACTTGTTATGTATTTCAAGAGCCTCCCACTCAGCTAAACAAATAAATGATCTAGCTTATACCTGACAATTTACGGAATTATTTACTTGAAGTTTGTGTATTATTTTTAACTGTTTATGTGTCTTAAGTTCACTTTTTCTTGCTGAAATTTAACATGTATAAGAACAACATAATGCAAAAAAAAAACATTCACACACAACAACAAAATTAATCTAGGAGTTCACCTAAATATCGTGGGCTACATCTCCTTTGACATTTGTCATCTTGACTTGGCTCTTTGGGATTATGGTAAGGTTTATTTTACAAGTTCCACACTTAACTCCTATGGATAATGAACTGATACAAAGGTCTTAAAATACCATCTATATCCCTCTTATGGCTGTCCAAACTCTGCAAATAGCTTTAGGCTCCCTTAGACATGATTCCTTCTATCGGTGCACTGAGCTACACTGAGCTTCTTCATGGCACTAAATCCTTTAGAATTATATTTCTATCATTGAAACCACTCCTTTTGTATCCATCACAAATCAGACAAAAAATATCGACTGATAAATTGCTCAAAACGAGCACTGTATCCCCAAACTTGGCCTTCCTCCACGATTTGCCCAGGGCTGACCAAAAATTCCCTTCAGCTTTTCGAGCTCTAGAAGTTATAAAAATGTTATGAAACCACTTTAATTGGTGTAAAAATTTCCAAATAGTCAATATAGAATATTCGTTCATCAAAAATGGCCTTAGGCTCCTCCGATTTCGCCTTTAACACCTGTCGGCACCCCGTGGCACTAGGGTCGTTGAAAACTTCTCTGCTGGGTTTTTTACCTTTAGAATTCATAAAAAACTTATGAAACCTATATCATTAGATTTATAACACTAATTACAGTCAATAATTACTATTGGTTCGCTGCATATGGTCTCTAGTTGCTCTGGGTAGGCCCTGCACTGTTGCTAGAAAAAGCTGGCACTAATGGCCCTTGGAACTTTCTAAAGCTTTCAGACCTTCAAAAGTTCTCTACAGGCTCTGAAAAACATCTCATCAGATTCATAACATCCTAAATATCCAAATTTGATTATTGGATCTCTGGATAAGGCGTTTAGCTCCCCTCGCTAGGCCTCAAACTGTTGTTGCCTCTTGGTAGCTCTCGTGGCCCCTTGATCCAGGTGGATATTGGTGGCCATTGACCTATTCCACTTGGGGCCCCACCATTGTCTCTTTCAGTTTTTTCATTTTTTCTACAACTTACTGTTTTTAGCAGTTTTTCGAGTCTTGAACTTCCGGAACCGTTTTGAGGCCCTAAACAACATATTTTGGGAAAACTTGGAGAAACATCGGTCGGTCCATGGACTGATGTTTCTCATATCAAAAGTTGTAGTCCTCGGATAGATCTTTCTAACAAGGTATTGTTCACATAAAATGGAGATTTTATGCCAAAGTTACATCCCCGGGATGTTGAAACACCAATTTACCCAAACAGGGCCCATAGTTTTGGCACTTCATCTCCTAGGGTTAGGGTTTTGGATATTTAGGGTTTTCTATTGTTTCTAAATAATAAATAGGCCCGCAAGCCTCATTGTAACTCAGTTCAAAGGCCGGTAGCCGCCACATCTCTTCTCAGAGATAAGCTACCAACGCCCTAGCTAGTTTATTTCCATTCTGTCTATAAGCAAATTTCAGTTCTTTGATATTAATGAAATAAAGTCTTATTTCTACTGCATCTTTGTATTTATGGTTACATGTGTATTTTTTTGCATTCCTGCATAAATCTGGATGATTGGTATCAAAGTGGTCTTCTTTTTCTCTATCATTCTTTGCATGTCCCCAATGAGGTCGGGGTATAAGGAGTTAAGACTCGATCTGGTTGAACCTTTTCAAGATCAACCTCGCAATCCCCGATGACCGCCCATGGGGGATGAAAAGAAAGATGAGGGTGTAGGAGATCCTATCAAAATATTGCTCAAGGAGGCCCTGGAAGAACAATGGAATGTGATGATGGATAACTTTTCCCAGATCCTTCAATGACTGCCCACCAGCAGTGCATTTACATCCAGCAGCCACTCTATAGACGCGACTTCCTTTAAGGTACAAGTAAACTTTGACATTCCCATATTTGAGTGTCAAATAGGTGTAGATGTTTTAGATAGATGGTTGAATCTATTAGGAGGATATTTCTTGATACATGAATTTTCCGACCGGGAGAAGAATATTTTTGCACTCCTCAAAGCTACCCTCCATCTCAAGGACTGGTGGGAAACCTACTGTGAGAAAAAGGATGAGACAAAACCCTCTCTATTCTTAGCTGTACCCACTTGGAATTCTTTCTGAGATGCCATCAAGGAACTTTACTATCCCGTGGGGAGCTCTGAGGAAAAGTACGTAAAATGGACCACGGTGTGGAAGAAAAGGGATCAAGATGTGCATGAGCTGATGAATCCGTTCCATACTCTGCACACAAAGTTGGGTATCAAAGATTCAGAGAAACATTTGGTGCTAAATTATCGTAGTTTTATACACATATACATTCAGGAGGAAATGGAGTTCCTCGACATCTCCTCACTTTGTACGGCATACTGGTATCCTGCCAAGATTGAGTATAAATTCAAACAAAAGAAGCGAGACTTTGGATCTGCGAATCAAAATTAAGGGAAAGGTGCCACCAAACTACAGAAAAAAGGACAAAGCCAAGTCATGATGGCCCAAGACAACCTACCAAAGCCATAATAAAAGAACAACACCACGAATCCAAAGAAGGACATGAGAAAGTGGTGTGAATTCCATAAGACCTCCACTCACAACACAAGTGAGTGTCAGGCCAAGAATTGGTGGCTGAGATGAGGGCTTCTGAATGAGATGCATGCTCCGAATCTAAATTAGAACTTGAAAAGGGCAATGAAAAAGGGAATCAGATTATTGATGCAGATCCCAACGCCACCATTGCCACCGCGAAGATCCAGAAAGAGGAACTGGAAGATCCAGAGGAGGCAGAGCATCTCATCTACTCCCAGACCTGGGTAAAGGGTTCCCTGCTACAATTCATTGTCGACAATGGGAGCCAAAGAACCTCATTTTAGCACATGTTGTGAAGCGGTTGGGCTTACTGACCACAACACACCCACAACCATTCACCATCAGGTGGCTTCACCAAGGATGGGATCTCCACATCAGCCAGTAGTGATGCCTTCCCTATAGCATCAAGCCCTTCACGGATAAGGTATTGTGTGACATTAATCCTACTGATGTTTCTGATGTATTATTAGGCCAACCATACTTGTGGAAGCGACATGCTATGTATGAGTTTCGGCCTTGTGCCGTTATTGTTACTTTGGGAAATAAGTTGTACATGATACCAGAGGTACCACCGCCTCCCACTATCTCTTTTCTTATTAGAAAACAATGCAGTAAGCTCATTTACCAAATAGGAAATTTGTTTTCATGATGATCCACCCCTAGGGAAAGAAGAATACTATGGCCATGACCTCCAGACATAGCTCCTCTACACGACAACAACAAATGAACAAGGTTGTGGAGGAGTACAGGGGCATCTTCACCTCACCCACAGGGGTGAATCTGCACTTTCAAGTCAAGCACCCCATTAACCTAGCCCCAGGTGCACTGCTACCCAATGGACTGATCTATAGGAACTCTAATATGGAGAATGATCAAATCAAGAGGCGGATTCAGGAGCTATTGCATAAAGGTCACATCCAACTAAGTTCATCACCCTGTGGGAGCCTGATCATGTTGGTATAGAAGAAGGATGGGACTTGGAGACTCTGTATTGACTATTGGGCGCTGAACAAGATCACTATCTGGAATAGGTACCCAATCCCATGGATTGATGACCTTATAGACCAACTCAAACGGGAAAAATATTTTAGCAAGATCGACTTGAAGTATAGATTTCACCAGGTACCAATCGAACCCTCTGATGTGGGGAAGACTAACTTCAAAGCCAAGGAGGGCCTTTTCGAATGGCTCGTTATGCCTTTCGGGTTGACGAATGCTCTCGAAACCTTCATGAGGTTGATGGATGACATCTTGCAACCATTCACCAACTCATTTTTGGTGGTGTACTTGGATGACATTCTGATCTTCAGTAAGACTTAGGAAGAACACCTCCACCACATTCGAGAAGTCCTCCAAACACTGTGGCGACACAAGTTGTGTGCCAATTTCGAGAAGTGCACTTTTGGCATGACCCAGGTTCAATATCTGGGATACATTATTGATGAAAGGGGGGTGCATGTGGATCTAGCCATGATCCAAGTCATTCGAGATTAGCCAGCCCAAACTACTCTAACAAAGCTTCACATTTTTCTGGTTCTTGCTAATTTCTACCACAGGTTCATGTTGGGATTCTCTCATATCACTTGGCCCTTGAGTCAAGTCACCAAGCGAGGAGTGAAAGAATTTTTTTTTTGGTCGGAATCTCAATAGAAGGCGTTCGTAGAATTGAAACCTTGCTTATGTTCTGACCCAGTGCTCACATTACTAGACTTGCAACAACCATTTGAGATCAAAACATATACCTCTGACTATGCTATTGGGGCAATTATTACTCAACAGGGGCATCAAGTGGCATATCACAGTGATACATTGTATGACATAGTTCACAAGTATCCCACTTATGGCAAAGAAATTTATTCCATTGTGCAGGCTTTTCGACAATGGGCGCATTACATTTTGGGGAAGGAAACAATCATCCACACAGACCACTAACCCCTCCAGTTCATACAAACACAAGGGAAGTTGCAAAACGATCGCCATCAAAAGTGGTCCACATATCTGCAACAATTTCAGACTGCCTCAGCCGAACACCGATTGTGGCCATAACCACCATTCTCAACTCTTGTGGGTACATGACTTTTGATTGGCCACTTCTCTACAAGAGCGATCCAGAATTAAACCACACATACAAGGCACTCTTGGGTGGTATGCAAATTCCAAATTTTCACCTCCAAGATGCATTTCTATGTCCCCTCGGAAACCTTTGTGTTCCTTCAAGAAAGCGTGCCAATATGATATGTGAAGCACACTACAGTCGAGCCGCTAGGCATTTTGGGGTTGAGAAAACAATGGAAATACTACAAAAGTATTTCTATTGGTCGAACCTTTGACAGGATGTTGGGAAGTACATCAGATCCTGCACTGCTTGCGCCATTGCCAAACTGACCATCAAGAAGCAAGGCCTCTATACTCCGCTATCTACCCCTAGTCGACCTTGGGAATCCATCTCCATGTGTTACATGTCAGGCCTTCCTTCTACTAAGCATGGAAATGATTTTGTTTTCATGGTCAATGACAGATTCTCGAAGATGGCCAGTATGGAAGCCTACAAGAACAATATCACAATAGAAGCCACTGCTAAACTCTTCTTTGAACGACTATGGGTGCACTTTGGGATCCCACAGTCTATCATATCATATTGCGACAACAGGTTCCTCAGCACATTTTGGTCCAGCCTCTGGTCAATTTTGGACAACAAGCTCACCAAGTCCACATCTTACCATCCCCAAACTGATGGCCAGACAGAGGTCGTGAACAGGATGATTGTACACATTCTGCGCATGTACAATTCAAAGCATCTACGCACATGGCATGAGAGCCTCCCCTATCTATAACATAGTTATAATTGAGCTCTCCACATCTCAACCAGCCACATCCCCTTTTAGGTGGGCTTGGGATTCTAGCCACTATGTCCCATTGACGTAGCCATGCCATTTTCTGCTACTCAGGCCAATTCGACTCATGTCCAGTCTGAAATTGATAAAGTGAACAAATTCATTGAGCGCATTCAACACATCCGCCAAAAAGTTCATGACATATTGGAAAAAGCCAATCCTAAGTACAAAAAACAACATGATCAACATCGGGTGCCACACAACTTCCAGGTGGGTGACAAAGTGTGGCTACATTTGAAAAACTAGCCCCTCACTGGACCCCACCGCAAGCTTCGCCCGATCCGATATGGGCCATACACCATCACCAAGGCTATAGGGAACAATTCCTTCAAGCTCAGTATTCCACCTTTCCTTGGTCTGCACCAAGTATTAAATGTCAACCACCTTCGTCCCTACTTCCCACCTCTATTGGACACCTCTGACATTGTAGAATAACTCACACCAAAAGAGTTAAACCTAGACTACTTGGAACATGCCACCATAGATTGTATCATGGACATGAAAATCAAGGAAACTCGCCAACAGAATATCAAACTATATTGGGTTTTCAAAGCTCGCCGACTCCTGCACCAAGGCATGTGGTTCACCAGGGACCAAGTTCAGCAGAAGTTTCATCATCTCATGGAGGAACTCAATGCAATGGATACCATTGCTTCCTAATGGGGGAGGATTGATCCAGGTGGATATTGGTGGCCACCCGCCCATTCGACTTGGGGCCCCACCATTGTCTCTTTCAGTTTTTTTAGTTTTGGCACAACTTACTATTTTTAGTGGTTTTTTCAAGTCCTAAAATTCTGGAGCTGTTTTGAGGCCCTAAACAATGTTTTTCGAGAAACTAGAGAGCAACAAGCGTCCCTGGACTGATGTTTCTCACATCAAAATTTGTATTCCTCGGATAGATCCTTCTAACGAGGTGTGGTTCACATCAAACAGAGATAGTATGGCAAATTTACATCCTCGGGAAGTTGAAACACCAATTTACCCAAACAGGGCCCATAGTTTTAGCGGTTCATCTCCTAGGGTTAGGGTTTTGGATGTTTATCGTTTTCCACTATTCTAAATAATAAATAGGCCCTCGAGCCTCATTGTAGCTCAGTTAAGAGAGCAGTAGCTACCACATTTCTTCTCAGAGATAAGCTACCAACGCCCTAGCTAGTTTATTTCCATTCTGTCTGTAAGAAAATTTTAGTTCTTTGATATTAATTAAATGAAGTGTTATTCCCACTGCATCTTTGAATTTATGGTTACATGTGTATTTTGTTGCATTCCTGCATAAATCCGGATCACCCCTTGAACTTAAACGATGCAAAAACCTACTCAAAAGCTCTCTGATGGCCTTGCAACCTACTCCATTGAGTCTGGAATGTTGGAGACATTCGAAATTGACTATTGGCACTCCAAAATTGTTTTTCCCTAGCTTAAGATAGAGTCAAAACCAATTTTTCCCAGTAACCCCTAAATCAGCTCCACCAAAACTAGAGCACCGGAGTGAACTACATTTAAAATAGACAAATACACCATAGTTGGAGGGCGCGCTCCATTTAAACAGCTAGCATAAATAAAATTTAAATGCTAGTGGATGTCATGTGACTAGAAAATGCAGTTAACATTAATTGGAGCACAAAATATTGACAACCGTAAATTATAACCGTAACTGTCAGGTCCTATTGCAATGTGATCAGAATTTGAATGTAATAGTTGCGATCAAGTTTCATTAGCATGCAGGTATTGAGTCCTTGGGTTCTGGGCTAAGGGCCTATGGGGAGGGGCTAGCCCATCCGCTCGACCATATACAAAGCCAATCAATGTTAACATAAACCCACTCACCATTACTGTTAAGAAAAAATGGTATGGCAGATTGGTCAGATTCAACACTGTGCACAGGGAGGTCCTGTGTTCCAATCATGTGCAGTCACACAAAAATTTTATAACGTTAGCCCTCGGCCACGTCGTGGCCTCCGGGCCTGCCACATGGCAGCCCTTAATTGGCCCAATTTAAAACAAAGTCAAGCAACTGCCCTATAAGATGTTGCCACTTGGTATGCACTGATTGGACCATAATGAATATTTCGAGGAATATTCTGAGCAATATTCTAGGAATATTCCCTGGAATATTCCTTTTTAATTTCCAAAAATGCAAAGTCAAACTTGGTCAAAGTCTAGTTTTTGCAGTTTACTGTACTTTTAAAACTGCGATAACTTCTTCATACGATGTCAGTTTTTTGAACTGTTCATGACACCAAAATAGTAACAACAAAACCTTTTCATTCGCTCAGGTTTAGCACACTTTTGAACAATTTGAATTTTGAGCTATCATTCTGGTCCATGATCCAGTTCTGATCACTATAACTCGCATTATTATTAAGATGGTCCAACATTTTATTTGCAGAATCCTCTCTATTTGAAAGAAAAACTAATCCACATTTATATTGTTTGAGAATAATTATCTTTATTATTCTTAAAATATTTGAGAGAGAGGAACATTTTTTATTAATATTTCTCCTAGGATGTTTAGTCCTTCTAAGAAGAACAACACAATAGTTTCTAACAATTTTCTTAGTGTTA
This sequence comes from Pinus albicaulis, assembly GCA_034641835.2. Taxonomy (NCBI): domain Eukaryota; kingdom Viridiplantae; phylum Streptophyta; class Pinopsida; order Pinales; family Pinaceae; genus Pinus; species Pinus albicaulis. The sequence continues at coordinate 1,338,476,214 of CM076582.1, read as the reverse complement.
TATGCTATATCCTTTATACTTCATCAAGTATAGCACATGATATCTTCAATGGGGATCCTTATGGGAGAATGGAAAAATTTAAACTTTTTCCAAAATATTACAAGCATAATCATTAGAAATATTAACAAAATATTAAGAAAATTATTACTAGAGAAAGAGGAAGATTTGTTATTATTAATAAAGGAAGGGTGAGTATCATTAGTAATTAAGAAAGTGTTAGACGATTATAACATGTGGTAATGAGTGCTAAGAGAGTTGTGTGAAACATTAAGAGAATTGTAAGAAAGACAAGAAGGGGAGGTGCAATTTGCTGGGATAGAGAAGGTTAAGGAATACCAAGGAAGGGAGGGGAAGAAATTATAATAGGAAAATAACAGTTAATCCAATATCTTAGAGAAAAAATATACTTAGAACTAACACAATTATGAGAAGAAGAGGTAACCACAAAATAATGGAATTGGTGTGAATGAGAGTTAGGGATAATCAATAATTTATGAAACTTTTTGAACCATCTTCCCTTGAAAAAGACACTGAATCTTAAATATTTTAGTGTTAAACACACATCAATTCTCATCCAAAGATATGGAGAAGGTATTAGCCAAGACGATAAGAAGAATGGATAATTTTTTAGATAGATAATATACGCATCTAAGAGTTGTAGCAATCTCCAAATGAAGCAAAGGGAAATTAGTATAATGAAAATTATGATTATTTATGGTATTATTAAGAGGATGAGAAACATGAGAAAATCTAGCAATAACAAAAGAATCCCTAGAACACTTAAGAAATGTCAGATCAAATTCTATTTGCAGTACCTTTAAGTGCAATCATTCGAAAAGTGAAACATTTGTAGCAGTTTCTGTGTTGTATAGGGATAAAATATCTTAAATGAGGCTTTTATTGATAGATTTTTTATTAGGTTGGATGTTTAGTTATGAAGCTCCTTTTTATTCCTGTCAAAATACCTAATTACAATGTAAGATTAGTCAAACTCATGTTTTGAATTAATGTTTTTTTGGTAGTTTATGAATATGTGTATATGATGATAGTGAATTTTGTTAGGTTTATTCAATTTTTTTGTTTTCCCAATTATATCCATTTTACCAATTAACTCTCTAGCTTCCTCGCATTTAGAATTAGATTTTTTTTTTAATGAAAATGAAAAATAATAACTCAAGAAAATAATCTGAACTATTAATAATAATAATTAAAAAGTCTTATAAAAATAATTGAGATTAATTTAATATTAATTAAAAACATTAAATAAATATTTCAAATTTTCGAAAAAATCGCACTGCAAACTTTAAATGGGTTGAACCTACATTAGTTACAATCACAGTGCAAACTTTGGTTGAATTTTGTTACTTCCAACTTTTTCCAAGTTTCCCCTTGCATGTCCAAGCTAGGGTTAAATATTATAATCACACAATCATGTTCTTCAAATCTATGGCTGGAAATAGAGTTTTTTGTGCCTATTCAACTATGTTTGCACAAAAATTTTATTATTCCCTGCCTTACAGGACTATAGCGATCGATTGATCGATAATTAACTATTAATCCATACTTCGACTTAATTTTTGATTCATTTATTCTTCTTCTCTAACCAAAGTTTCAATTAGTAATTTGTGTTCACTTCAATTTTAACCAAACATTACCAATCAACCTCTTATTGCCAATGTCCGATGGTTTGAATTAGCAATTTGTGTTCATTTCAATTTTGACCAAACTTTACCAATCGACCTCTTATTTCCAACTTCCGATGGTATTTTAGGCATGCTATTTTAGGCACAGCCAAGGTTTGAAAAAAAGGCAAAGTTTTTTAAGCCAAAGTCTACAAAGTTTTCGTACAGAAAATTTTGACACCTTATTGACAGTGTCTATATGTGGTTTACCCACCTGCCAGTTTTCCTAAAGAAAATTCTGACACCTTGTTGACAAATTCTATCTATGGTTTACCCACCTCCCAGTATAGGAATTTCAAAATTTACCGCTTTCACCACTTCAAAGATCACCGCCTCCAGTGCTAATTTCTATGGGCCATGGGCTATAATGCTCTATTCTAGACCTAGTTTTTTTATTTCCATTAGGTTTTATAATTTTATATAATCCTCATCTATTTCATTCTTGTTGTTTCTTAGAGTCTTTTTTCGGTATGGTGTTTCCAGGAGATGGCATTTTGGCCACAGAGGAAGGGGAGAAGGGAGAGGATTGGCTTCATTTTGATTTCCTTTAGTGTGGTGATTTCTTCCTTCTCGTAAAGGACGAAATAAAATCTTTTCTGGAGACCTTATGCTTAAAGGTTCATTTTGGAGGAGCTAAAATGAGGTTCATTTCTGGATGCTTTCCTGTTAAAGATAAGGAGTGACCCTGTGAAAAAGTAGCCGTTTCCATTACTCAAAATAGATTTATTCCATATTAGTATAATATCATAAGCACTATCAGACTAAAATTATTTGCATACTTACATAGAAATTGGTTCTTGTTTTTCTACATTTCTCCTGAAACACTCCATCTTAAGCTTCTGTTGAATGCCATGGTCGCCTTGAGGGTTCTAAAAGTTACCTACAAAGGCTTTTGGCAAGTTAATATATATTTAAATGAATTCTGTGGGTAGGGTTTTCTCTTCCTAGAGAGTGTAATGTAATTGATCGCAATATTTTTTATTTCTGTAGAATGTAATGTAGTTGGTGGAAAGATAGCCCCAAGTCAAAAATTGTTTTATTCGTTCACCAATTAATGTGGGTGATGTCAATTGCAGTGTTCCTAGGATAATGTGTGTTGTAGGGACAAAAGAGAAAAATAGTGGTACTATTAGCGCAATTCGGAAAATGGTTATCTGTTTCATCATCATCATCTTTAGCCATCAATACTATGATCAATTGCCTCATTCATGTGGATTGAGGATGACATGGGCATCATGTTTGAGTACTGTAGATAATTGTTTCGAAGTATTGCAACATTTAGGGTCAGAGAAGGTTATAATTACAAATGTAAGGTATTTTGGACGGGCATTGGAGAGTGCAAATTTCAGTGGCACGAATTTCAAAATTCGGTGTTGTTAGTAATTATTGTGTGGATATCAAATTATATCATCATGTTCTATAATTATTCTATGGATATTTAAAGTTAAAAATAAAGTTAAGATGTTGGTTGATGAAATCTGTTCATTAGAATGGTTGTAACAATTCGAGTAAAAATAAACTAGTTATATGTGTGGTTCCTCTTTTTGTAGAGAATGTGTAATACAATTATTTAATTATTATATGGACTAATTAAAACAAAGAAATAGAGATGATACTAGTAAACAATACTCTCTTTCTTTTCATTATCCATTTCTTTTAGAATATTTTTATTATAATTATTTTAATTATATGGAATGAAGAAATAAAGAAGATACTAGAAAAAATTACTCTTTTTAGTTTCATTATCCATTTATTTTTTAATATTTTTATTATAATTATTTTAATTATATAGAATGATGATTGGCAATATGATGCAGAGTGTTGTCCTTGATGGAAAACCACCTGATGAAGTTTGTCTTGACCTGATGGACTTGGTAAATGATGTAAATCTGATATGAAATGATGTTTGTTAGCAATATGATGTTGAGTGTTGTCCTTGAATGGCAACCCACATGATGAAGATGATGAAAACTTACTTGATGAAGCTGAGAAGTCGCGTATGCACGCGGGAAACAACGTTCCAAGTCGCGTATGGGCAAAAGCGCTCATAAAGTGCAAAACCAGGGGTAACCACCATGGTATTGACCCATTGCATTGGGTAATGATTCGTCTAAATGACCCCGTCCAGGAATATCATCAGAAGTAATGTGGTTTTGGCTCATGGTATTGAAAAAGGGTAAACCTATATAAGGAGAAGAAATTCATTGTGCAAATTATGAGAGTGGGTGCAAGATGTCTGAGCTTGAATGAATAATTCTCTCTAAAGTAGATCTGAATGGAAAGGGTTACAGTTGAATGATAAATCTGAATGTATGATGCACCAATGATGAAGAAGGGGATCTAGATATGAAATGTACTTGTATTTGCTAGATTTGTTTATGGAATGATTAGATCTGTGATGAGGCGAACATCTGTCTAAGGTAAAGGGTAAAATCTGAAGTGATGTATCTGTTGTGAAGAATTGCAATGACATAAAAGTCTGAAGAACCATACGCTAGTTCGCCGAAGAGGAAGCGCGTATATACGCGGCTTCGCTGAAGAGAAAGCGCGTATGCGCAATAAAATTAGCTCTGTAATATGTACAGAAGTATACACTGGTTTATGTGAACGAAAGCGCGTATATACGTGACATCAGATAAAGGAAAGCGCGTATGCAAACTAGGGTTTGCTGAAGTCTGTGGTAAGAAATTTCTGATCTTTTCTGCTGGTTTACTGATGTCTGTCAGTAAGTTATATGTATATGTTTCATGGTTGACTGTGCTTAAATGTATGGAGTGGGTCCAGTCTGAAAATATGATGAAACGTGGGCTGCAAGTGGTGTCCTAAAGGATGCTTTGGATCCAGTGTGAAAATTGATGAAACGTGGTCCATAGAGGTGCTGAGGGTTGTAGCCTTCAGTCAGGGGGTTGTAGCTCCCTTCCAGGTGAGGCTGGTAAACGAGAGCAGGGGGTCGTAGCTCCCTTCCGGGAGAGGCTGGTAAACGAGTCAGGGGGTTGGAGCTCCCTTCCAGGAGAGGCTGGTAAACGAGCGCAGGTGGGTGCCTGCGTGCTGGTAGGAGTCTGCACTAGCACATATGTTGTAAGATGTTTTCTCTATAATAAAATATTGAAGGCTGAGCAACTGCAACGGTGGTTTTCTCCCGACTTGGGTTTCCACCTAAAAATCCTGGTGTTCATGTGTGATGCTTTGTGTGATGGTTTATTCTGTTGTTACTACACATGTTTACTGTTAACTTAACATCAGATGAATGAATAGTGAAAAGAACTAAGTTAATAAATATCTGCATATTTAGATCTCTGCTAATACGCGAGTTGTATGAAGGATATCTACGTATATACGCGAGTTTACTAAAGGAAAGTAGCGTATGGTTTTTAAAGAGTGAAAAAGTAAAAAGTTTTGAATATGTTGTAAATACTGATTCACCCCCCCCTCTCAGTATTTTTCCCAAAAATTGGTATCAGAGCAGGTTCTTCTGCAGAAGCTTGATTGCTTGAAGGAGATCCGTCGCAATGGGAAGTCAAGAAGGAGTGATGTCTATAAAGCCACCTCTATTAAATGGAAGCAATCTGATATTCTGGAAGGTACGAACAAAAACATATCTCCAAAGTCTTGGTGCAGATGTATGGGCAATCGTGGAAGAAAGTTATCAATACCCGGCAAGTATTCCCACTGATGCAGGAGAAAGGAAGAAGTATGAAATCAATGCAAAAGCAATAAATGTCTTATTAGGAAGCATGTATGAACCAGAATTTGCTAAAGTGATGCAGCTACATTCAGCAAAATAAATATGGGACAAAATCATTCTAAGCTATGAAGGAGACACAAAGGTAAAAAGTGCAAAACTCCAAACTCTTAGAATTGAATATGAAAATTTGAAGATGCATAGTGATGAGAGCATTGCCCATTTCTTCTTACGTCTAGATGATATTGTAAATTGAATGAGAAATTTGGGTGAAACCATAACTGATACTACCTTCGTGGAAAAAGTCTTAAGATCCTTGACTTCAAAATTTGACTCTAAAGTTTCAGCTATTGAAGAAAGGCAAGATCTGCAAACTCTTACTATTGTTCAATTACATGGTATTCTGACTGCTTTCGAAATGAGACAAGGAGGTCCATCTCAAATCAAAGAAGCTGCTTTTAAGGTATCTGTAGGAGGAAAAGAAAAGGAAGTTGTCAAAGAATCCAGCTATATATCTAAAGAAGAAGAAGCGAATTTTGTGAGAAAGCTCCAACTAGGTACTGGAAGATTCAAAGGTAAGCTTCCCTTCAAATGTTTTGAGTGTGGAAAAGTTGGTCACTATGCTGCTAAATGTCCTTATAGAGAAAAATGTGGTAAAGGGAAACAATTTGAAAAGAGGAAGAGTTATTATGCAAATGAAGATGATGATGAAGTGTCTAGTGAAGATGAAGAAGATTCTGACCATGATATTAAACTGCTCATGGCAAAAGATTCTAGAGAAGAAAAGGATACTTTTGTTGATGCTCTAGAAGACAATGATTTTCTTGAATAAAACAATCAACTCGAAGTAAGCCTAGAAGAAAAGAACATAATCATAGAGACTCTTGAAAATCAGCTTGAAGCAAAGAAAAAACGCATTGAGGAATTGGAGTGTGAAGTAGTAAGTCTAAGGAAAGATAATGAGAAAGGAAAAAATCTCAATCTTAGATTTGCTAAAATTTCAAAAACCTTAGATGAAATTATCAATACTCAACGTTCTCCTCTCATAAAAACAGGTCTTGGATATATTGGAGAATCCTCTCAGGCTTCAGCACCAAACTATCTAAAGGCAGCAACTACTGGTTTACAATATTCTGACTCTCAACAAGGAAGCAAGGATTCTTTACAGGTAAAGCAGGATCATCGATCTTCAAGGAACACTGACAGGAATAACTTTCAAAGGAGCTCCAACCAGCAGGTAAATCCAAATAGAAGATTTCTTGATTACAAAAATGTCTATTTCAATGGACAATGTTTTACATGTCACAATTTTGGCCACAAAGCTGCTCAATGTGTTGCTTACAAAACCATCATGACAAGAGAAGCTAGAAAGAAAAGGTTGGATACTGAACCAAAGAAAAATACCTATAACAACTTTTCTCCTCTTCAAAATGAAGTTGAATGTGCTTATTGCAATAACTTTGGCCATGAAGAATATGAATGCAGGAGCAAAGTCCAGCCAAAACAACACTTTCCCTCAAGTTCCAAAGTATGGAAAAAGAAGGAATTACAGGTTGAAAATTGTGGGATAGCATTATTTGCAGAAGGTGAAGAAAATCAATGGTACATTGATAGTGGATGCTCAAGACACATGACAGGTGACAAAAGCAAACTCCTTACATATAATTCTCTAGAAAAAGAAAAGAAAGTAACTTTTGGAAATGATTCTCCTGCTGTAATTAAAGGAAAAGGGTCTGTGTTTCTAAAAGAAAAGGTGAAGGCTAAGGATGTCATGTATGTGGATGGATTAAGGCATAATCTTTTGAGTGTAAGTCAAATGTGTGATCAAGGAACTGAAGTTGTCTTTAGTTAAAAATAATGTGTGGTTTGTGATCTTGATACAGGTAAAATTATTATAAAAGGGAAAAGAAATCCAAGCAACCTGTATGTACTAAACTGCAAAGATCAATGTTACGTGAGCAAGTCTTCAAAAAATTGGCTATGGCATAGAAGGCTGGGGCATCTGAGCTTCTCTCAAATCAACAAAGCAAGCAGACTTCAAGCTGTTCGTGATCTTCCCAATATTAATCTACCAGAAAGTATCATATGCAAATCTTGTCAATTCAGTAAGCAGACCAGAGTACGATTCAATGCCAAAGAAGGATCTTCAAGTAAGCCTCTTGAACTCATTCATACTGACATCTGTGGACCTATGAGGAAAAATTCACTACGTGGCGAAGAATACTATATCTTATTTATTGATGACTACTCTAGAATGTGTTGGATCGGGTTCATTAAACACAAAGATGAAGCATTTGAAAAATTTCAGATCTTCAAAGCATTGGTAGAAAATGAATTAGATCTAAAAATCAAGTGTCTTAGATATGATCGAGGAGGAGAATATACATAAATGAATTCTTTGAATTTTGTGAACAACATGGCATAAAAAGACAGTTCTCTGTAGCAGGCACTCCACAACAAAATGGCGTAGTAGAAAGAATGAACAGAACAATTGTTCAAATGGCTAGAGCTATGCTTGATGATTCTGGAACTCCTGACATGTTCTGGAGTGAAGCAGCACATACAGTAGCTAACATTCTCAACAAGGCTCATGTTCGGGTAAATAGTGACAAAACTCCATACGAACTCTGGTATGGTAATTCTCCCACTGTGAAGAATTTTAGAGTTTTTGGAAGTAAATTCTTTATCAAAAATAATGATGAAAAGCTTGGCAAGTTTGAACCTAGATCAGATGAAGGGATATTTCTTGGTTACTCATCTTCAAGCAAAGCATACACATGTTACAATAAAAGTCTTCGAAAGATTGTTGAATGTATTGATGTTGTTATTGATGAGTCTCCTGCAGCTCCTAAAGAAGAAAAACAAACAACAAAAGAAGATTATGGTGACTTATGGCCTTCTACATCAAATAGAAATGATATAAACAGTGGATCCAATGAAGAATCTAAAAATGATCTATCTGAAAAAGCTCCATCCAGATATGTTCAAAAGAATCATCCTGAATCTCAAATTTCGGGAGACAAGGAATCGGGTGTACGAACGAGAAGAAATCTGGTGGGATCTTCTAGTCATCTGGCACTTCTATCCACAATTGAACCACACAATGTCAATCAAGCTAGCAAATATGAATTTTGGAAGCAAGCCATGGATGAAGAGCTTGATCAAACTGAAAAGAATGACACTTGGGAATTGGTACCAAGACCACATGATAAAAATCTCATTGGAACTAAATGGATTTTCAAGAACAAGTTAAATGAGAATGGGGATGTTGTAAAAGACAAAGCTAGACTGGTTTGCAAAGGGTATACTCAACAAGAAGGTATAGACTTTGAAGAAACTTTTTCTCCTGTAGCTAGACTTGAAGCCATAAGAATGTTTCTTGCTTTTTCAAGTTATCAACAAATCAAAGTTTATCAAATGGATGTTAAATATGATTTTCTTAATGGTGATCTAGAAGAAGAAGTATATATAGAACAACCGGAAGGATTCATTTTGGGAAATGTTGAAAATCTTGTTTGTAGACTTAAAAAGGCTCTATATGGTCTCAAACAAGCTCCAAGGGCATTGTATTATCGTCTTGACAAATATCTTCATCAGCAAGGATTTTCAAAGGGGTCTGCTGATAGCAACTTATACACAAAAATTGAAAATGATAAACTATTGATTGTGTTTGTATATGTTGATGATATCATTTTTGGGAGTAACGAAGAATCTATGAGTCAAAAATTTGCTTCTGTCATGCAGCAAGAATTTGAAATGTCCTTACTTGGGGAACTAACATTCTTTCTTGGCTTACAAGTGCATCAAACTGCAGATGGTATATTCCTATCACAAACAAAATATCTTAAGCAAATTCTGAAGAAATATGGCATGGAAGAATGCAAACCTATAAGTACACCAATGATAACCGGATGCAATCTCAGTTCTCATGATGATTCTCCCACGGTGAATCAACCAGAATACAGATCAATGATAGGAAGTATACTTTATCTCACTGGGACTAGACCAGACATTATGCATGCAGTTGGGATTGTTGGACGATTCCAAGCTAATCCAAAAGAGTCTCACCTTCAGGCTGTCAAAAGGATATTCAAATATCTACAAGGAACTCAAGACTTTGGTCCATGGTATCCAAAGGATGCTGATCTTACTCTTCATGCTTACACTGATGCAGATTGGGCTGGAAGTGTTGATGATCGGAAAAGCACTAGTGGTGGTACATTCTATATGGGACCCCGGTTAGTATCTTGGTTCAGCAAGAAGCAAAATTCTATTGCCTTATCTACAGCAGAAGCAGAATATGTGGCTGCCGCATCTTCTTGCACTCAACTCCTTTGGATGATGCAAACCTTACAAGATTTTCAAATCAAATGTACTCCTCCTGTCCCCATTAAGTGTGACAATACAAGTGCCATCAGTATTTCAAAGAATCATGTTATGCATTCAAAGACCAAGCACATTCCCATCAAGTATCACTTCTTACGTGAACAAGTGCTTGAGCAAACAGTGAAGTTGGAGTATGTTCCCTCCAAAGAACAAGTTGCTGATATTTTTACCAAACCTCTGCCCAGGGAAGCGTTCGAGTATCTAAGACAAAAGCTGGGAGTGTTCTCTGCCAGTCAAAAGAACAAATCTGCATAAATTTAGAAGATGGCATTGGATACGTGGATTTCCTGAAACACAATCGCGTATATACGCGAGTTCATGCACAGAAAACCACGTATGTATGATTGTTGACAATTTTCTGTTTGGATTCAGCTCTCTTCAGCACAGCTGCAGTGCTGGATGCACAAACTAAGGGGGAGCCTTAATCATATGGAAAGGTTGCTTGGATGCACAGATTCAGGGGGAGCATTAGCGTTTCTGAGTATAATGCATTGTTGGCATTATGATGGTTCAGAAATATGTTCTCTTTCTTGAGGACTTTCTGGTGTTGGTCTTAAAGTTATATTTGTAGTTTGATGAAAAGGTCATGTAGAGATCCATGATGTAAAATTGTAATATTCAGTCATGTAAGGACTTGATAAATTTGTAAACCCACTTGGTTGGGTAGCTGAGTCAAATTTTGTAAACCCACTTGGTTGGGTAGCTGAGTTGAAATGTGTAAACCCACTTGGTTGGGTACTTGAGTCTCATATGTAAATCCACTTGGATGGATCTTTGATGTAAGTCTGAGTCTTTGGTGATAGGAAATTCATAGAGTCATGTACTCCATTGGAAAATATGTTTGAAGATTCAGCATGAACTCAGGGGGAGCTTGGTCACTTCAGTATATATCAGATCTACAGAACGCTTCTTCCACATGAGGAGAAAAGGGGGAGAGTATGTTGATTTTTGATCCGCCCTTTGCCCTTGATGTCAAAGGGGAGACTGACATGGTGTTTGAATGAAGAGAAAGAATGGTGTCAAAAATGGAGAGAGTGACATGGTGTCATTGTATTCTCAATGTACCTATCTATTGTGGTAACCAAACACCATCATGGTTGCCATCAAGTCCAAAGGGGGAGATTGTTGGCAATATGATGCAGAGTGTTGTCCTTGATGGCAACCCACTGAATGAATATGAAGACATGAGACAGTTGACATGTGTTGTCCTTGATGGCAAACCACCTGATGAAGTTTGTCTTGACCTGATGGACTTGGTAAATGATGTAAATCTGATATGAAATGATGTTTGTTAGCAATATGATGTTGAGTGTTGTCCTTGAATGGCAACCCACTTGATGAAGATGATGACAACTTACTTGATGAAGTTGTGCTTGATAGAATATGTCTTGATGAACTAAATATGATGTATCTACAGTGAGTATAGAAGGCAATGAAGAAAGGAATTCAGCATGTGCTAATTCTATGGTGAAAATAGTATGTCTCAAGGAATACGCGGACATGTCTAGGAGAAGTCGCGTATGCACGCGGGAAACAATGTTCCAAGTCGCGTATGGGAAAAAGCGCTCATAAAGTGCAAAACTAGGGGTAACCACCATGGTATTGACCCATTTTATTGGGTAATGATTCGTCTAAATGACCCCGTCCAGGAATACCATCGGAAGTAATGTGGTTTTGGCTCATGGTATTGAAAAAGGGTAAACCTATATAAGGAGAAGAAATTCATTGTGCAAATTGTGAGAGTGGGTGCAAGATGTCTGAGCTTGAATGAATACTTCTCTCTGAAGTAGATCTGAATGGAAAGGGTTACAGTTGAATGATAAATCTGAATGTATGATGCACCAATGATGAAGAAGGGGATCTAGATCTGAAATGTACTTGTATTTGCTAGATCTGTTTATGGAATGATTAGATTTGTGATGAGGTGAACATCTGTCTGAGGTAAAGGGTAAAATCTGAAGTGATGTATCTGTTGTGAAGAATTGCAATGACATAAAAGTCTGAAGAACCATACGCTAGTTCGCCAAAGAGGAAGTGTGTATATACGCGGCTTCGCTGAAGAGAAAGCGCGTATGCGCAATAAAATTAGCTCTGTAATATGTACAGAAGTATACGCTGGTTTATGTGAACGGAAGCGCGTATATACGCGACATCATAGAAAGTAAAGCGCGTATGCAAACTAGGGTTTGCTGAAGTCTGTGGTAAGAAATGTCTGATCTGTTTTGCTGGTTTACTGATATCTGTCAGTGAGTTATATGCATCTGTTTCATGGTTGACTGTGCTTAAATGTATGGAGTGGGTCCAGTCTGAAAATATGATGAAACGTGGCCTGCAAGTGGTGTCCTAAAGGATGCTTTGGATCTAGTGTGAAAATTGATGAAACGTGGTCCATAGAGGTGCTGAGGGTTGTAGCCTTCAGTCAGGGGGTTGTAGCTCCCTTCCAGGTGAGGCTGGTAAACGAGATCAGGCGGTCGTAGCTCCCTTCCAGGAGAGGCTGGTAAACGAGTCAGGGGGTTGGAGCTCCCTTCCAGGAGAGGCTGGTAAACGAGCGCAGGTGGGTGCCTGCGTGCTGGTAGGAGTCTGCACCGGCACATATGTTGTAAGATGTTTTCTCTATAATAAAATATTGAAGGCTGAGCAACTGCAGCGGTGGTTTTCTCCCGACTTGGGTTTCCACCTAAAAATCCTGGTGTTCATGTGTGATTCTTTGTGTGATGGTTTATTATGTTGTTACTACACATGTTTACTGTTAACTTAACATTAGATGAATGAATAGTGCAAAGAACTAAGTTAATAAATATCTGCATATTTAGATCTCTGCTAATACGCGAGTTGTATGAAGGATATCCGCGTATATACGCGAGTTTACTAAAGGAAAGTAGTGTATGGGTTTTAGAGAGTGAAAAAGTAAAAAGTTTTGAATATGCTGTAAATACTGATTCACCCCCCCCTCTCAGTATTTTTCCCAACATGATGAATGATAAAATTCATTCTTGTAAACATTAATTAAACTTAAATAATGAAAATAAATAAATTAAATCTTCTTTTCACAAATTTAGAAGCAAGTCAATGTGGAAAGTTGATACTATAAAAATATTATAATGATCTACCCAATGTTATAATACTATATATTCAATTCATTTTACTTTTATTGATATATATATCTTCAATTCATTTGGCTTTTATTGACATGTATTTCTATTGATTATGTGTACGGTATGACTATTGCTTTTGCCTTTCTTTTTTTGTATTGATTTGGTTTTAGAGACCTCCATTGGGTATTGATCTAGTTTTAGATGTCTCCCTTTGTGTTTTTGTGGCTTGGAAATTTGTTTGTGCTGCAAATTAATTCCAACTCCAAACCTGAGCAGCAAGATAGAAAGCTTCAATTTTGATTTGAAACTGAAGGATGAAAGCAAAAACGATTTCTTGTTTTGGATTTCACCCAATCGTGCATTAAAATTATAGGTTTAAATACTTGCATAAGCAATCTAGCCATAGCCCTCTCCCGAACCACCAAATCATGGTCTGTAACACGTTATCTCCTGCCTTAACACCATTCACCTAGCTGCATTTAATTGTCGCGATATGACAAATTTTGAATTTTTGTTTTAATGATTTATGTCATATAGTTTTATAATATATATATATATATATATATATATATAGAGAGAGAGAGAGATATACAGACAACAATGTTATGAAAAGTCATGTGTGTGAATATGAAAACAAGACGATGTATGTCGAGAGCGGCAAAGGAAGTTGTGTGTGTAGCAGCAAAGGAAGTTGTCTGTGTAGTAGCAAATGAAGTTGTGTGTGTAGCAACAAAGGAAGTTGTGTGTGTAGTAGCAAAGGAAGTTGTGTGTGTAGCAGCAAATGAAGCTGTGTGTGTAGCAACAAAGGAAGCTGTGTGTGTAACAACAAATGAAGCTATATGTGTAGCACCAAAGGAAGCTGTGTGTATAGTAGCAAATGAATTTGTGTGTGTAGCAGCAAAAGAAGATTATATGTAGCAGCAAAAGAAGACTGTGTGTAGCAGAAAATGAAGATTGTGTGTACTAGCAAAAGAAGGTAGTGTGAAGCAGAGTTTTTTTAAGAGTTGTGTGTGTAGCAGCCAAGAAAAAAAAAAGTATTTTTCGTAAAACCAGAACAGTAAATTTTTGAGGATTGTATTCGAATATTTTTTGTTAATACAAAGACAATGTTTGTTCTCATTGTGTTTTTTTATGCCTCACCTATAAAGTTTGTGTTTTAAATATCTATGTTGACAGAGGAAATTTTGTTCCTCAGTATTTGTTAAGGAATTATCAAAAATTCCAACATGGTATCAGAGCTAGTCTAGACTCTTAGTAGTTGCTGAAGAAGCTATAGGAAACGAAAGAAGAAGTTTTTTGAAGTTTTCTCCAACAGTGTGAAGGTTCAGCAAAGTCAGGTATTTACCAAAAAAAGGTTTTTTGTTTGTTTTAAGATCGCAGTCCAGAGAACTATAATAGGAATTATTTTAGAGACAAAGTTCATATCTCAGTAGTGAGAAGGTTTGGCTAAGAAACATAGTTAAGTTTTTAGCATAGTTTTGTAAGCTAGCTATGGTAGGAGCCAACACAAGCACAATTATGGGAAATTGTCAACTCCCACAGTTCAATGGGAAGAACTATGACTATTGGGAAATCATAATGAGAGCCTTTTTTTCCTGTTAAGATTTATGGGAGCTAGTTGAAGATGATTTAGAAGAACCAATAGATGAAAAATAATTTAATGCCTTAACACAAGCAGAGAAATATTTTCTGAAGAGTAATAGAAAGAATGAATCAAAAGCCCTCTTCTATATCTATTAAGTAGTGCATGAAACCATATTTCCAAGAATTGCAACAACAAATAAGTCCAAGGATGCATGGGATACCCTCCAAATAGCCTATCAAGGAATGGAGAAGGTAAAGACAACAAAGCTTCAATTAATGAGAAGAGATTTTGAGGTCATTTTCATGAAAGAATTTGATACAACAAACTCATTCTTCACATTGTTGATTGGGTTGGTTACCCAAATGAGATCTCATGGAGAGACAATAGAAGAGAGAATAATAGTGGAGAAAGTATTGAGGGGCTTACCCTTAAGATTTGTAGTTAGTAACAACCATTGAAGAGACAAAAGATCTCTCAATGTTTACTGTTGATGAACTTCATGCATCATTTATGACACATGAACAAAGATTGGGTAGAACAAAAAACTCATCTTTAGAGCATGCCTTCATGACCAAAATTTCCTTTGGAAGAGGAAGAGGTCAAGGCATATCAAAATATAGAAGAAAAGGAAGAGGCAGAAGCCATAACGAAGGAAGAAACAACCCTGCAAGTACTAGTGGAAGGGCAACAATCAAAGTTAGAATCAAAGCCAAGGTAACAACCAACAAGTTGGGAAAAATCAAGCACATGGACAAAGGTATGATAAATCCTAAGTCCAATGTCATTACTGTAAAAAATATGGGCACTATGCCAATGAATGTAGGAAGAAACATAGTGACATGGGTAGTAGACCCAGTGCTAATTTTACTAAAGAAACTCTCAATCAAGAGAATTTGTTTTTAGCATGTAATATGGCTAAGGAGAAAAATGAAGATGTATGGTTTATAGATTCAGTATGTAGCAACCATATGACAGGAAACATTTATATGTTTCCATATTAGATGAAAATTTGAAGTCTCAAGTAACATTGGGGACAAATAGTAAAGTCTCTGTCATGGGAAGAGAGAGAGAGTGAGTGTTTTAACTAAGAAAGGGGAAAGAAAAACCATATCAGATGTTTACTATGTACCTAGTATGAAGTGTAACCTTTTGAGCATTGGACAACTCATTCAGAAAGGCTACAATGTATTCTTTGAGGATGATGTATGTACCATCGTGGACATACCACCAACCAAACAGAGGATTGCACAAGTGAAGATGAAAAAAAACATAATGTTTCCTTTCAAGATGAGAGAATATTTGATGAAAGGAGTTGTAATGGCAGCAGTAACAAAAAGAGACTTACCAAAGAGAAGAAAAAGATGAAAACTGGTTATGGCACTTGAGATTTTGACATCTCAACTATGGAGGTCTAAATTTATTTCATATAAAAGGAATGGTAAAGGGATTACCATTTATTGAGAAGCCATACAGCTTATGTGAAGGTTGCATCTTGGGAAAACGACACAGAGAAATCTTTCCATCAGGAAAGAGCATAAGGCCAAAACCACCCTTAGAAATAGTCCATTCTGATTTGTGTGGACCAATGCAAACACCATTATTAGCAGGCAACCACTATATGCTGACCTTTATTAACAATTACACAAGAAAAACATGGGTATATTTCTTGAAGTTGAAGAGTGAAATGTTTGAAAAGTTCTGCCACTTTAAATCTCTTGTAGAGAATCAAAGTGGGCGGCACATAAAAGTCTTAAGGAGAGATATAGGAGGAGAATGTATCTCCAAAGAATTTCTATGTTTTTGCAGAGAAAATGGGATACATAAGAAATTTACAGCAAGGTATACACCTCAGCAAAATGGAGTTGCTAAAAGGAAAAAGAAAAGCATCATGGATATGGTAAGAAGCATGTTGAAGGCAAAACATTTGCCAAATGAATATTGGGTTGAAGCTGCACATTGTGGAGCATATGTTTTGAATAGATGCCCAAGAAAGACTGTAATGAATAGAGTTCTGGAAGAAGCATGGAGCGACATAAAACAGTTTGTCACCCACATGAGAGTTTTTGGTTGTGTGGCTTATGCACACATTCCAGATCATCTGAGAAATAAGTTGGAAAGTAAGGGGGAGGAGTGCATATTTGTTGGATACAGTGAAGAATCAAAGGCATACATACTATATAATCCATCTACCAAGAATTTTATGATAATTAGAGATGTGCAGCTTATTGAGGAAGAAAATTGGGATGGAAGCATTGAGAAAATAGTGAATGTAAAAACTTATTTGTCTCATGATGAAGATGAGGAAGAAATGGCTGAAAGAAGTCCCTCATTGGAAGCACCACCTCCACCAACACAAGGAAAACAAGGGAATCCACAAGAAGGTAGGAGAACACCCTTGAGAAGTGATGTCATTGCTTCTCCAAGCACATCACAAGGAGGAGATTTGAGTGCTTCTACAAGCACAAGTTCAGCAAGTGAAAGAGGAATAAGATTTAGAAGTCTCAATGAAATTTATGAGGAAGAATAAGGTATGAAATCTTTATTTTCATTATATTTTCATGTATAAGATCCTATTCATTTTGAAGAAGAAGTAAAAGATAAGAAATTGATAGATGCTATGGATAAAGAAATAAATGCAATAGAGAAAAATAAGACATGGGAATTAGTTGATCTCCCAAAAGGCAAGGAATTAATTGGAGTAAAATGGGTTTAAAAGACCAAAATCACTGTTGAAGGTAAGATTGAAAGGAACAAGGCCAGACATGTTGTCAAAGGCTACACGCAACAACAAAGAAGAGACTATGAGGAAACTTTTGCACCAGTTGCAAGAATAGAAACAATAAGATTAGTGATGTCCATAGCAACACAACATAAGTGGAAATTTTACCAAATGGATGTGAAATCAAAATTCCTAAATGGAGTATTAATGGAGGAGGTTTATGTTGAAAAACCTTTGGGCTATGAGAAACAAGGCCAAGAGCACAAGATATGCAAATTGAAGAAAGATCTGTATAGGCTGAAATAGGCACCAAGAGCATGGTACAGTAGGATATATGCCTATCTACTGGAAAAAAGGTTTGACAAGTGTGAAGGAGAACCCACATTATATATCAAAGAAAATTATGGTAAGATGTTCATTGTTGTTTTATATGTTGATGATGTGATCATCACAGGTCATGATGCTTACCTTATTGAAAATTTTAAAACAGTCACGAAAGAAGAATTTGAAATGAATGATATGGGATTGTTGAGATACTTATTAGGAATAGAAGTAGAGAAAAATGAAAATAATATTTTTATTTCTCAGGCAAAATATGTTAAAGAAGTCTTTGAAAGATTTAACATGCAGGATTGCAAGGCAGCAATTACTGCTACAACGAAGGGATTGAAGTTATGCAAAAAAGAAAACAGCAAGGATTTTGATCCAAGTTTATACAAGAGCATAGTTGGCAGCCTTATATACTTGACTACAACTAGGGAAAATATTATGCATGTTGTAATTTTAGTTTCTAGATTTATAGAAAGGCCAAAGGAGGAACATTGGAAAGCAGCAAAAATAATTCTGATGTGTGTGAAAGGAACAAAGAGGTATGGAATTTTATACACCACTTCAGAAAATTTTGAATTAATTGAATATACTGACAGTGATTGGGCTGGAAGTATAGATGATTGAAAGAGCACCTATGGATATGTTTTTCATATGGGATTAGGAGCCATCTGATGGGTTTCTAAGAAACAACCAATTTTGGCTTTATTAATAGTAGAGCCAGAGTATGTGGTAGCTACAACAGTAGCATGTCAAGCAGTATGGATGAGGAGAATGTTGAGAATTTTGTGTCATGAACAGGTAAAAGGCACAACAGTTTATTGTGATAATAGCTCAGTTATAGCTTTCTCCAAGAATTCAGTGTTTCATAAGAGGAAAAAACACATTGATGCAAAGTATCACTACATTAGAGAGCTAGTGAACAATGGATAAATTGTTCTAAAACATTGCAGAATAGAAGATCAGTTTGCTGATATATTAACAAAATCATTGGGGAAAAAGTTTTAATTATCTCAAAAAATTTCTGGGAATGCAAGATAGCAGCAGTTGTAATTAAGGGGAAGTGCTGGAAATTAATTCCAGCTGCAAACCTGAGCAGCAGGACAGTAACCTTCAATTTTGGTTTGAAACTGAAGGACGGAAGCAGCAGTGATTTATTGTTTTGGTTTGCATTGAATCATGCATTAAAATTATAGGTTTAAATCCCTGCATCAAAAACCTGTCTGTAGACCTCTCCCTATCCACCAAATCGTGGCCTGCACCAAGTTACCTCCCACCTTAACACCATTCACCTAACTACATTTAAAAGCCACGAGATGATAAAGTTTGAATTTTTGTTTTAATGCTTTATGTCATTCAGTTTTATCATATATATATATATAGACAACAATGTTATGAAAATTCGTTTGTGCCAAAATGAAAACAAGATGGTGTATGCTAAAAGCAGCAAAGGAAGCTGTATGTGTAGCAGCAATGGAAGTTGTGTGTGTAGCAGCAAATGAAGTTGCGTGTGTAGCAGCAAAGGAAGTTTTGTGTGTAGCAGCAAAGGAAGTTGTGTTTGTAGCATCAAATGAAGATGTGTGTGTAGCAACAAAGGAAGTTCTGTGTATAGCAGCAAAGGAAGTTGTGTGTGTAGCAGCAACAGAAACTGTGTGTAGCAGCAAAAGAAGACTGTGCGTAGCATCAAAATAAGATTGTGTGTAGCAGCAAAAGAAGACAGTGTGAAGCAGTGTTTTTTTTTAAGAGTTGTGTGTAGCATCCAAGTAAAAAAAAAGAATTTTTTGTAAAACTAGAACAATACAATTTTGAATATTGTATTTGAATCATTTTTGTTAATATAAAGACAATGTTTGTTCTCAATGTGTTTTTTTTATGATTCACCTCCAAAGTTTGTGTTTTAAATCTCTGTGTTGACAGAGGACATTTTGTTCCTCAATATTTGTTAAGGAATTATCAAAAATTCCAACAGTTTGGAAGGCGATGAGGTGTAGAGATTGGATTTTCATTTCTCATTGTTGTGGCTTTTGCAAGTTTCACCCACTCGATATGCATGATTTTGTAGCTTTAGAGCCCTTTGGAATGATATAGTGTGGCCCATTTCACAGGAAAATCTTTTCTTGGAAATTTCATGCTATTTTGAACCCTGGATGCCTTCATTTCTTGCGCATGCTAAACTTTGAGAAGATTTAGATGAACAAATTTTACTTTTGTTTAGTATAGATCTATGTGAAGGGTCATCATTTCCTTAGAGACTCTGATGCAACCTATTTTGTGAACATGGTTACTTGATATTTTAAAGGATATATTTCGGAGAAACACGCGCCCAAGAAAACCAATTGGTAATGTAAGCTCTTTGCTAATTGAGAAATTGGAAGAAATATATATTATAAATTATATTTTAATATTATTGGTCATAGGCAGCATATGATAAATATTCCAAATCCCTCTAGGACGATTATGAACATCATTGTGACAAACTCATATCCTCCTACATTCCTTCACCTCTCTTACACAGGGAAACTTTGGAGCCTCTATCCCTTTGATTGATATAAATTCATCTTACATTCATGTTTTACCGGCATCCTACATTGAATTTTCTATCAGGAAGGGACTACCATTGCGTGCAGTACTTGTCCAAATCTCGGGTTAAATGGGTTGAACCTAAATTAGTTATTATCAAACTGCAAACTTTGGTTGAATATTTTTAGTTATGATTGCACTTCAAACTTTTTCCAAGTTGCCCATTGCAAATCCAAGTTAGGGTTAAATATTATAATCACACAACCATGTTCGTCAAATATAGGGTTGGAAATAAAATTTTGTGTGCCTATTAAACTATGTGTGCACAACCATTTTCTTCAAATCTCGGGTTAAATGAGTTGAACCTAAGTTAGTGATAATC
The DNA here is from genome assembly GCA_034641835.2 of Pinus albicaulis. NCBI lineage: Eukaryota > Viridiplantae > Streptophyta > Pinopsida > Pinales > Pinaceae > Pinus > Pinus albicaulis. Next base: position 1,338,455,836 of record CM076582.1, on the reverse strand, counting down.
ACATTGCAAACTTTGGTTGAATCTTGTTAGTTATGATTGCACTTCCAACTTTTTCCAAGTTTCCCCTTGCATGTCCATGCTAGGGTTAAATCTTATAATCACACAACCATTTCCTTCCAATCTTAGGTTGGAAATACAATTTTTTGAACCTATTCAACTATGTGTGCACAACCATTTTCTTCAAATATCTGGTTGGAAGTATAATTTTGTGAGCATATTTAACCTTGTGACCCACTCAACTTATAGGCCATAAAAACCAAATTATGAGGCTTCGTTTGTCCTCCTAACACGTTCTAGCCTTGAATACATATTTGGTTGAGTACTAAATATTATAAATTAAATTGTGATGATGCATGGAAGCCATGAAATACTCAACAAATTTCATGCCATGTGAAGCATGGTGTGAAAACAATATTACTAAAGGGAAATCAAATTATGATGTTTTGTTTGTCCTCCCAACACGTTCTAGCATTGAATAAATATTTGGTTGAGTACTAAATATCTTCAATTGTGAGGATGCATGGTAGCCATGAAATACTCAAAAAATTACGTGCCATGTGAAGCATAGTGTGAAAACAATATTACTAAAGGTAAAGGGATTAGTATTTTTTTATTACAATAATGAAAAACATTAGGGCTTATTAGCTTCTTATTTATTTTTCACTCACTCCTTTCTTACTTCCATCTCTTTAACAAATAGGCTTATGTAAAATATCATGAGTCGAATATTATTAGGCAAACTATGGGTAGGGAAAACTTTGATTTTTATTTGGTAGCACTTGTCACCATTGCTAAAAAAAAAATAATTCATTTAAATTAAATTAATAAGCTAAGGAGATTCAATGTAAATATTATGTTTTCATGAGATTGTAAGGAAAAAATGAAAAATTATTGGAATTTGATGCATTTAAATATATTTCAATAGAAAATAATACCATGGGAAAAACCATGGGTTTTTCAAACTAGAAGTACTAAAAACCTTAGTGTTTTATTTATGTCTTTTAATTTAATTTTTTTATTGTTCCTTTTTTATGTAATTTGGCAAAGTCAAAATGTTTAATAGGAGATGATAGGACAAGACATTTCATTACAACATCTCTTCCATATTATGTTGAATAGCCGATGTGGATGCAATAATAATTACATCCAATTAAAAAAATAATAATAATTAACATACAAATGACATTTAGAGGCAATAATAATTACATACAAATAGAAAAAATAATAATTAATATAAAAAATAACATTCAAATTTATAATTAATTATAACTAGCAATTGCACCATATGTTGCAAAAGAAACGTCGTGAGGCAATAGCATAGGAAAAAGTAGCCTATAAGAAATAATAAGGCAATAGCATAAGAAAGAGTGGCCTAGAAGAAACAATATGTTGCAGCGAACAAGTCATCGTGAAGGAATGAAAGGAAAATTTTGCTTCCATGGAAGCAAGTCGTGGAGATTTCAAAAATATTGATGATAAGAGTTATCAACCAAAAAATTTCGTTATAGATTTTGAAATAGGCAATTGGGGGTGAAAACATATATGTAAACAAACATAATATGTTCACATATATACAAATTTCGTTATAGATATTAAAATAGGAAATTGGTGGTGAAAATCCTTTGGTGATTAATAATCCAACACGTAACTCATATACGATATTTTAAATACATTCAAGTACAAGCTATCTAGCATAGATGTCAGTAAAGAGAATTTTTATTAACAAAAATAGAGTTTACTTCAAGTTCATCTACATATCTGAGTGGCAATTGCATGCTTATCATAAATTGTATATGAAGAACAATAATATTGGTATACAAGAAAGTGAATATCATTTTAATATGGAGACATTTTTGGAAGGAGATATTGTTCTTTATGTTATGGTTTATTTTCTTAAGTCCAAGCTTGGTTTATTCTTTCTCTATATACATAAGAAAAAAAATACAAAGTAAATTCACAAATTTAAGTTATAGTTTTATATTTCATAATTACAAATCTAGTTTCTTATTAAAATATTTTACACATCCTAGGTTATTCTAAATTCATCAAGAACAGAGAATTATTAGGGTGGTGTTCTATGTGCACTAAAATTCCCTTTAGGTCCATCACAATGTATGGGGTTCATTGCAACCTTGGATATATTCTGTGAGTTGTTGTGATTTTTTGCTTGTGGCTACAACTTAGTTTTGGTTTTCACCTAGTTATCATGATTCAAAACTTTGTTATAATCTTATATCCTTAGAACATTATGTATATTATGTGAGTTAATGTGATGTTTTATTTGTCACAATGATTTAAAAAACAGTTATTATACCAGACTATTGATTTTTTTGTTTTTTTTTGTTTATCTTATTAAAATATTTTACACATCCTAGGTTATTCTAAATTGATCAAGGGTATAGAATTATTAGGGTGCTGTTATATGTGCACTAAAATTCCCATGAGGTCCATCACAATGTATGGGGTTCATTGCAACCTTGGATATATTCTATAAGTTGTTGTGATTTTTTGCTTGTGGCTACAACTTAGTTTTGGTTTTCACCTAGTTATGATGATTCAAAACTTTTTTATCATCTTAGATCCTTATAGCATTGTATATATTATGTGAGCTAATGTGATGTTTTATTTGTCACAATGATTTAAAAATCAGTTATTATACCACAATATTGACTTCCTTGTTGTCTGTTTTGTTTATGAACCCCTTAAAAAAACCAGAAGAACATTTGATTTTACAGTGTGATCTCCCCAGCATGGGTGGGGGTTTCAAAAATTGGAGAGTAAATTGAGTGGTTATTGTTAGAAATTGTTGTATAAGATGGGAAATTTGGATAGTTTGTAGACAACATGGATTTCATAACATATATATTTTTTGAATTTTTTAGTGTCTTTGGCCACCATGCATCTAATAGGATCTATTTTAGCTAAGAACATCAATACATCACTATGTGAATGATAACTTGTGACATCCCTAGCCATTTTATTTTACTATGGATCAAGTTATAAACTAATAACTTGTGAAATCCCTAGCCATTTTATTTGATTGTGGATCAAGTTATAAGCTAAATTATACTCTCTCTTCAGAAGACTCTACATTATATATTGGATGGAGGGAAAGGTTATGATAAAAATTGTGCAAAAAACCCCTTAAAGTTGTCTGAACTTACTCTATTTTTAATCAAATAGTGTGAATTTTGTAAAAATATAATATACAATAAGGACTAAGTGGGTTTTTTCTTTTGTAAGTTTTGTTTAGAATTGAAAATAAAATAAAATTATAAAAGCTAAAATTATGTAGTGAGAAACATTGCTTAAAATTTCAAAATAAAAAAGTTGAGTGAGTTTGACATCATATAATATGAAAAATTATAAAAGCTAAAATTAGGTAATTAAAGATATGTATATAGTATTTTTTTTTTTTTTTAACAAAGAAAGAGTATATGTGTAGTTACAAACTGTTGTGTAGTTACAAACTATTACAATTAAGTAATTAAAGGTAAATTTAGTGTTATTTAAGAAATGAGAATTATGAATATTCATCATTATTGCTCAAGATAAATCATGTCATGTGAAATAATTTGGAAATTTAAAAAGATCACTTATTTTAAAAAATTTCATTATTAATTTAATTTTTTATATATTAAGAAATGATACTCATGAATAATAAAACAATTGTAAAATAAATAATATATAACAAAAAAACCATGTATGCTTGGAATAATAAAATAGTTGTAACAAAAATAATATAGAACCAGAAAAACTATGTATATTTGGATGTATGAAATCTAGATACATTTTATTAAGTGAAATTTTAAAAGAATAATGGTTATAAACATTTAAAAATAATTTTATTAAATAATTAGTTTAGATCTATATTATAGATGAGAGGTATCAATGAGGTTTGCATACCAAGAAATTTGATCCCTCTTGGCTCTTGGTAGATCTAGAGTTAGGCCATCATAATTTCCCCCTTTAGATAAACCACATTTCACATGAATACCATGAGTCAATACCATGGGTTTTTTTTATATTTTAGTAAATAATTTTGTTAAATAATTAGTTTAGATCTATATTATTTATGAGAGGGATCAATGAGGTTTTCATATCAAGACATTTGATCTCTCTTGGCTCTTGGTAGATTTCGGCCATCTTAATTTCCCCCTTTACATAAACCACATTCCACATGCATACCATGAGTCAATAACATGGGTTGTTTTTATATTTTAGTATTATTTTTATTTTTTATTTGACCTAGTTAAAATGTTCATTACAATATGTCAATATTTTTATTTAATTTACTTTTATTTTTATTTTTGTGTAATTTGACAAAGTCACCAAAACCTAAATTCAATAACTTATTAAAAAAAAACTAACATTATAAAAAAAACATATATAAAACTTTAACTTGTGAATCTAATGGCCTAAAACATTTCAATCGTCTAACATTTGATCTGATGGCTCATACATTGACACAGTGACACCTAGGGGAGTTGTTTTCAAATAAGAACACATAAGAACATCTTATGACGTAGTCACTATTTATACCATGCTAGATACATCTTACCTTCAAATGTACCAAGTGCCAAGAATAATCAAAGTTATTTTCATTCTAAAATAGGTTTGCACCTCATGAGATTCGATCCCTCCATGTCATTGATACATACAAAGTTAATATAGATCTAGACGAATTATTATAGAGGAAAGAAGAATTAATTCATGGATATAATTTATAGACAATTATTAACAATTACTGTGGGGTATATTTTCTCCTCTAGAGACTTTCATCTATAAGCATAGATATTATGAAAATAATGGTTGTTATTTGTGATACAAATATGATTACCAATATAATGAACATTGAGATACTCCCATGTAATAGTGAGGTATGGGATATCAGTAAATTTTTGATAGCATGTGTGTTCAAGTGTTAGTAAAAATGTTCCTAATTTGACTAGATATTGATAAATACCTATCAAATTATTTTTCATGAACTCCACCTAGAAATACATCCTTCTAATAAAACTAAATCCTATTTTAATATATATCCTATAATACATTGTATTCCCCACACCTTTGAATACCTAAGATATATTGCCTTTAATTTTCATAATTTTAAAGCCTCTTTATGAAATAATGTGATAAGATATTGGTAAAAAAAGCGAAGTCTCCATGCACTAAGATAGCCTTCCTTATTGGTAGAATAAAAAATGAGATACTGTAGTTTAAAAATGTCACATTTTTCCTATATCTTCTTGTTATCACATTGGAAGAAAAATTATCTTCACGCTGTAGAAGATATAGAATATCAAAAAATCAATTACCAGCTCCATCTACCAACATTTAGAACACCAGATAGCTTTCAGGTAATTAAATAATTCTTGGCAAACTTCAAGTGAATGACCAAGAATTATTGGTCCAAAATCAACGGTATAATTGAATATCAACAAAGCAATGACCACCTCCAACTACCAACATTTTGAACACGAGATAGCTTTGAGCTAATTAAATAAGTCTTGGCAAAGTCCAAGTGAATGAGCAAGAAGTCTTGGTCCAAAGTCAAGGGTATAATTGAATTTTTGTGTGGCCATATGCAAAAAAATATAATATGTAATAATAAGATCATCCTGATTGATAGATTATAGTAAATAATGTTTAGATTAAAAAGATATATAAAATATTATAGAGAAAGTAAGGTAAATTATAGTTTTTTTTTAATGGACTAATACTTCACTAATGGGAATTTTGGTGTAAATAGAAACCACATAAAAAGTGAACTACTGTATCAAAAGATCTAACCTAATATATTTAATTTCATTAAGAAACAAATAAGAATATTTAACAAAGGAATTCATGAGACGCACCAATGGCTTCAAATTTTTGGCTAAGAGCTTGGCCAAAAGATAAGTTGATCGAACAATAGTATTAATGATGGGTCTTAAAGGGACACTTGCTTTATGAACCTTGTGTAAGGGTAAGGGGAATAGTCTACACCAACTTTTGACCTAATTGTATGAGGAAACTATGAGGAAATTATAAGACTTAATGGCATTAGCAAATTCTTTCCAGACCTTTTTAAGAGTATTCCTAACAAGTTTTCCATAACTCCCACTATTAATAAAAAAGCCGAAAATTTAATTTACATAATCCTTTCTATTTAAAACAACAACTCCACATTTATCTTCTTTGAAAATAACTAACCGGGTTACTCTTAAAAGCTTTAAGAAAGAAGAACTATTTTCTATTAATAGGAGGTTTAGTCTCATAAGAACAATAAAACAATATTGTCTAATAATTTCCATAGAGTTCTTAGTATATCTTTAATACCCGATCCAATATCACACATGATATATTCAATAGGGATGCTAATGGGGAACTGAAAAATTTAAAACTTTTTGCAAAATATTACAAACATGATCATTTAAAATAAATCTAGAAAAAATAACAACTTTATTACTAAAGAAGCCGAATAGTTATTATTAATAAAGGAAGGGTTAACAGAATTATTTATAAAACAGGAAGGGTGAGTATTATTAGCAACTACGGAAGAGTTAGAGAAAGAGAACACGTGGGAAAAAGGGCTATGAGAACTCCATGAAACGTTAAGAAAGTTGTAGGAAAGATGTGAAGGGGAGGTGCAGTTTGATGGGATTGAGCAGGTTAACGAAGACCAGGGAGGGGAAGGTAAGGGAAGGGGAAGGGGAAGAAATTAGAATAGAAGAAGAGTGGTTAATCCAAGAAATGGGAGCAGAAATCTTCTCAGAACTAACACAACTACGAGAAGAAGAGGTAACCATAGTATCACTAGATTGGTGTGAACTAGAGTTAGGGATAACTTATAATTTATGAAACTCTCTGGATTTTTTTTCTTGCAAACGACCTCAAATCTTAAATATTTCAGGGTTGAACACATGTCAATTCTCATCCAAAGATATGGAGATGGTATTAGCGAAATGGATAAGAAGAGCGAATAAGTTCTGGGATAGAAAATATAAATATCTAAGAATTTTACCAATATCTCAAATCGAAGCAAACCCAAACTAGTAATGTGAAAAGTATGAATATTCTCGCTATTTCGAGTGTTTTTTTTTTTTCAATTATATCCATTTTGTCAATTAAAATTTGAGGTTGATGAAGGCTTTAGTAACTCTTTTACTGCCTCACATCTCGAATTAAAAATATCCTTACTTCTTTTTATGTAAAATGAATATGAGAAAAATTAATTTAAGAAAAAAATTGAAATAATAAAAATATAATAATTATAATTAAAAAGTTGTATAGAAATCATTAATATTTTGGTATTATTAATTAAAAATATTAACTAAATATTTCAAATTTTCTAAAAGAATTATTATTTAAAAAAAAAATCTTCCAAAAAAATAAATTAACTTCAATTTGTGAAAATTAAATTAACCACAACCTGAAACGTAGCTATACGCTTACATCGTGCATCCAAAATAAATATGTTAAGTTGAGTTTAGGTTAGTTATAATCACACTAAAGGCATTGGTTGAATATTTCTAGTTATGATTGCACTTCAAACTTTTTTCGAATTTCCCCTTTCATATCTAAGCAAGGGTTAAATCTTATTATCAAACATTTGTTGAATATTTTTAGTTATGATTGCACTTCAAACTTTTTTCGAATTTCCCCTTCTATATCCAAGCAAGGGTTAAATCTTATTCTCAAGCAACCACCTTCTTCAAATCTAGGGTTGGAAATATAATTTTGTGAGCCTATTTAACTGTGTGTGACTCTTACCCACTGGTCTTATAGACCATAAAATTATGATTCTTCGTTAGTCCTCCCACGCATTCTAGCCTGGTATAAATATTTGGCTAAGTCTTAAAATATTATCCATTGTCAAGATGTATGGCAACTATGAATTAGTCAACAAATTACATGTCATGTGAAACATAGTGTGAATGCAATGTTATCTAAGGGAAAGGGATTAGTACATTTGTATTACAATAATGAAAAAGATATATAAATATTTGACTAAGTTTTAAATATGGTCGATTATCAAGATTCATGGAAACCATGAAATACTCAATAAATTACATGTCATGCGAAGCATAGTATTAACACCATGTTACCTTCGCATGTTACTAAAGGAAAGTGATTAGTATAGTTTTATTACAACAATGAAAAACATTACAGTTCACTTGCTTTTAATTTATTTTTGGGTCACTCACTTTTTAGGTAATTATTTAAAAAAAAATAGATTTTATTATAATAGGTTTAATATGATGGGACAAATTATGGTTACGAAAATCTATGAATTTAATTTGGTATCACACTTATTATTAGTGCTAGGAAACTCACTTAAACTAAATTAATCATCCAAGTAGATTTAACAAAAACATTAAGTTTTTATGAGATTGAACAAAAAAAAAAAAAAAATCATTCGAATTTTATGCCTTTAAATATAAACTACAGTAAAGAAGAATATTATGGGAAAAACCATGGGTTGTCAAAACGGAGAGTACAAAAACCCATAGTACAACATCTCTTCCATATTGGGCTAAAGAGTGCCTGTGGGTGCAATAATAATTAAAATTGCTAATAAAACATTGTGGATACATCAATTGCATATAAATATATATATATATATATATATATATATATATATATATATATATATATATATATATATATATATATATATATATATATAATTGATATATTAAAATTAAAATTAAAATTAATTATAATTAGTATCTAAACTAGGCTACATCTATTTTAGCTTTAGATCTACCCAGTGTTGAGAGTGATCAAATCTCTTTTCACTCCAGATTAGGTTTGAAACTCATGATATTTGATCCCTCCATTTCCTTGGTAGATACAAAGTTAATATAGATCTGAACTAATTATTATAAATGAAATAAGAATTAATTCATGAATAGAATTTATAAAAAGTATTAACAAATAGTGTGAGATATATTTTCTCATCATCGATAAACATGGCTAGTATGAAAATAATGATAGTTATTTGTGATTCAAATATGATTACCAATATAATGAACATTGAGAGAATCTCATGTAATAGTGAGCCATGGAATATTAGTGAACTTTTGGTATAGCTTGTGTGTTCATATGATATTTAAAAATGTTCCTAATTTTATTCGATATTGATAAATACCTACCAATTATTTTTTTTGAACCGTAAGTCTCCAAATACATCGTTTTAATAAAAATAAATCCTATTTTACTATATAGCCCATAATACACCATATTCCCCATGCCATTAAATATCTACAATATATTGACTTTACTTTTCACAATTTTAAAATCCCTTTTATGAATTAATGCGATAAGGTATTCTTCGACAAAGTAAAGTCTCCATGTAGTAATATAGCCTTCCTCATTGCTAAAATAAAAAATAAAAATAAGACACTCTAGTTTGAAAATATCACAAGTTTCCTATATCTTCATCTGATGACGTTGAAAGAAAATTATCTTCATGCTATAGAAGTACAGAATATGAACAAATAAATAACCACCTCCAAGTACCAACATTTGACATACCTGATCGCTTTCAGATAATTAAATAAGATTTGGAAAAATTGAAGCGAATTAGCACTGATTATTGGTCCAAAGTAAAGAAGATACTGACATTTGTGTGCAGATATATGCAAAAATTCGTATGTTACAAAGATGTGCAGATATATGCAAAAATTCATATGTAACAAAGATGGTTGAAGAGGAAGCAAGTCCCTGCCTCAAGGAATTCATATGTAACAAAGATGGTTGAAGAGGTGATGCAGGAGCATCAAGACCTTTTTCCCATTTGTAAATATGGGGTTTGATAATATTAATTTATGAATATGGGGTGTGATGATTTTAAATATTTTATTAATTAATTTGAATTAAATAGGAGAAGGTGAGGATTTATGTAAATATCTTTTTATTAATAAAAGGATATGAGGAAATTTAATAAATTGAGGATTCTAGGAAGTAAAAACCTATCCTTTAGGGATGTTGAGAGATTTAGGGGTTTGTTGAGGATTTTTAAGAGATTGAGCATTTAATGTGATGGCTTTTTTAGAAATTGTATAAATAGGGCTTTTTGTGAGAGAAACAATGAGAGAGATTGTGAGAGAATGTGAAATTTGGCAGACAAACAGGCGGCGTAAACTGACAATTATGAGGCCAAATGTTGAATATCGGCCACAAACAAAATTTGTAAGTATTTTAATGTTAAGGTGAAAAGTGATTTCAAGAAATTATATAGTTCCAATTTATGGAGTGGTGTATTTTTCTATAAGTTTGGGTTTAAAGCAGGAGAATGCGCTTTGTATTTTTTGTGTGAAATCGTTGTTTATAGGTTTTAAGAACAACTAAATGAATCCACATATCGAGTATGGATTAAAGCTTGTGTAAGCGCGGCCTTTGGAATTAAGCCATGTTGGCTGGTTCTTTTATAATTCATTTTAATAATTTTGTGTGAAATCAATTCTGAAGCTCATGTTGAAATCGGATTAAATATTGTGAAATCCGTTGATTAAACCAACATTTTAATAGAATTGATATATCAGAAGAGATGATAATCATAGTTGAAGAAGTTAGGAACTAGGAGAGCAACGCACGTGGAAGTGGGCAGCAATTCCATTTAAATTGAGTGAGTCCTTCGATTGCAAATTGGATCGATGCGAAAGGTAGATCGATCAAATTCAATCCAAATTGATATTGACTTAAAATTCGATATTTCTGTTCGAAGTTGAAAGAGGTATGAGTGATAGCATTTACAATGAAATTCGATTTTTCAAAGTTGTGGGAAATTCGATGAAATTTCTTGAGTATAGTGTTGAAAATAGAATATGAAATGTGGGGTATCGTAGGTATTCGTCAAATTAGCAATTGATATAAGTTAAATCGGTGCTTTTAAGATCGATAGGGGCGCACGGTTTTTGTTTTTCTTAGGACGTTAAATGAGATCCGATGTTGAAAATTATGTATTTACAGATGATATAATCATGACTTGCATTGATGTGATGGTTAAGGGTGAGAAAAAATAGAATGGCGAGTCTGTTGACATCAACATAAAGTGGAAAGTGTGACTAGCAAATGGAGTAATGATTGATTGAGGCTGCGAGTTGAAAAGATGGTGTTCGTCTGTGTGCATTGATGAATGAATAGCGCGTGGAGAAGTGTACACATTAATTGGTAAACGTTTATATACCGTCATGTTGCAGCGATTTGTAAGAGAAATTGCAGTAGCAAAGTGAAAATTCAAAACGAGAGAAAGGTATGGGAAAATTATTCTTAGAGGGGCCGTTGGATTAAATTCATTTGTAGCATAATAGAGAGAATGCGTAGTATTAGAATTCGAAGCGAGAAGAAATGTGTTAAAATTGTATGGATGCGGCGAGTTTGTAATTGAAGTCAATTGTATATATTGAACAGTTTCAGTCTTTATTTACACTATTATAGAATGGGACTAATGCGCAACGAGATGCCAAACGAAGACACAACGAAGAAGATCCGCAGAGAGAAAAATAAGAAGCTGACCATTTACGGAGATATCCTGGAAAAAGGGTGATGTTGAATAAGAGTGTTGGCAATCGATGCGAGAAAGCGAGGAAAGGAAGGAGCGCTAGCAATTGATGTAGAAAACCAGAGACGGAAGATTATCCGGCTTGAAACAACGATATGGTAAAAACACGAAGAGGAATGCATTGGTCAATTGGCGGTTCAAGGTATGAACCGATAAGTTTGACAATTGTTGGCTTCGTTTACCAAGGCGCATTTGATTTTGATTACGAGGTCCGATTTAAAAGGGGTTTGGCTTGAAAAGCACTTGTAATGGATTGGAACTTTGTGTAAGTTCTAAAAGCTTTGCAGAAATGCAAACAGAAGTGGGATGAAAGTGGTTAGTAGGAATAGAAGTGATGCATGTAGTATAAAGAATTGAAAAAGCTTTATTGTCTTGGAGTTATTTTAGATGGAAAGTGTTGAGTTTATAAATTGAGTTTTAATTCAAAGCATGGTTTGTTAATCATGAAATCACAACATTATGAAACAAGCTTCCATGAAATTTAAGTGGGAATTTGCCATGTATTGATTTTGAAAGGAAGAAAAGTTTGGGCGCATGTTTTACCAGAATGGTTGATGGAGGGACCACAGTGTTACCAAACTCCATGCTTGCATCATTTTTTGAGTATGGAGCCGAATGCTTTCTGTTGGAATACTTATCTTACGAATGATGACAAGAAGGTTTTTGAAATGTATTCTTAAATGAATGATGAATGATGGCCGTTAGTTTAAATCACGACATATACAATTACAGTGAACGAATCTGGGTAAAGGAGATGAGATTCAATCAAGAAAGTTAAGCAACTTGAATACGGTGAATGAGTGAAGAATTGTGCGGCTAAAGTTTGCGGATCAATCCCGAGAAGAAGATTGGAAGAAAACTAAGATTTTAAAATCTGATTGGCCGGTGAATTTTTGCGAGAGGAAGCATAAGGATTTCTTTGGAGCAGTTAAGCGAGGTGATGAGATTGAAGTCACGGAGTAATTGGAAGGACAAAGATCAGTGAGATCTTGAAGTAATGGGTGATGCAGGTTTTATTTGAATTTGAAGATTGTAGTCTTTGCATTAAAAAAAAGAAGTATTTTTACCAACTCCCAAAAGGAAAATCCATAGAAGACATGTTTAGGTGCTAACGAAGGCGGTAAAGCAGGTGCGGCGAGAACGAAATCCAATAGAGATTGGATAAGAGCCGATTGTGAGCAGTGAGATGGTTGAAGCCCGAGAAAGAGCAAAGAGAAGTGCTCAAGGTTCGAGGTAGAACCAATTGCTTGCCAAAAGACCAAGTGAGAAGGGCTTGGTGAGGTAAGTGGCCGGCAAAGGCAAGGACTTATTTCTTCCGAGCAGGCATAGTGCAACTCATAGTAAAGTGAGTGGGGGACTCATAGAGATGGAAAAGGATGATGACTAGTAACGATTAGTAACAAAGGTTAAGAATAAACCGAAACGAGGGAGAAGGATACCAAGGCAATGCAGCATCTGGAGACAATGAAGGAGAAAATTTGAAATAACGATTCGACTTGAGGTGTTAATGGAGATGTTGCAAAGAAATGAGGAAAAACTAGAAGCATAGTTATGTCATGAAAGAAGTTGAGATGGCGAGAGGCTACAAGAGAAGTGGAATCATCGAGGGTAAATATGCAATTGATAAAGGAACTAAGGGAACTTGAGCGGGTTATAGATGCCAAACGGGAAGAAGAAAGCTCGAAGCAGGTTGAGCTACGGCAAAAGGAAGATGTTGAAGAAGATGTTGAAGTTTCCATATGTTACCCGAGTGGACCATTACTTTAGAAAGTGATGAAGAGTTTGGAGGAGTTGAATCATATGAATGATTCAAAGCAACGCGAATTTGATGACTAAAGCATCAAATAAGGCCGTAAGGTCTTGTGATTTTAAAACTGATGATTTGTGTGTGATTGCAGGTTTGGAAGAAGATAGACAGTGTTTTGAAGTTGTAAGCAAAGAAGTGGAAGAGTACCTTCGGAAGATGAAAGTTTTGAAGCGAGAGGCTGAGAAAGAATCGATTCACTACGGTGGACAAATCTTTGGAAGACATCGTGAGATAGGCGATGAGAAGTGGAGACTATTTGTGATCTCAAGAGTTCTTTGAGTTTGGATCGGCATGCGATATCTTTGACAGAAGAAGAGAAATCAACGCAACATGCGAAGTGTTGCTAAAGGGAAAAGAGAGTCTGAGAGGCCTTGTTTTTATAATGATTGTCTTATGATTGAAGATGTTGTTGCGAGACGCTAGAACATATTTGGCACGGTGGATAGTCAAATGAAAGAAGAAGAGGAAGAACATCTGCGAGATGTATCCCGAGATAGAGTGCGAAGAAGAAGGATATGCAGCGATTTGTCATAAATGATAATCAAGAAGAAATTGCGAGATAAAATTGCGAGTGACAAGCAAAGGAATGTTGCGAGAGGGAAAGGAAGATTGGGAGGCCGCAACATCCACGGTGACAAGAGCAACATGGTTTATTGAAGATGTTGGAAACAATCAACGAGACGAGAGGACATACTAGACAAAGAAATTGAGATGATAAGGAGGTTAATGGTAAAAACATCCCGAGAGAATGATAGAAAGAAACAAAAGGAACGACAACAAGAGAATGGCAGTGAAGGATTGCAAGAAGCGGAAGCGAGGTGGAGCACTTCAACACAAAGTATGGAAACCTGGAAGACAACGAGATGACAACGGCGGTGAAGCAATCGACAAGCACGGAAAGATTTACAAAATAAAATCTGGGATCCGGGAGAAATATCCAGGACTTATGACCGGGTGGTCATGAATTTTCTTACATAGGGAGTACGATGCGGGGAGCATCAAGACCTTTTTCCCATTTGTAAATATGAGGTTTGATAATATTAATTTATGAATATGGGGTGTGATGATTTTAAATATTTTATTAATTAATTTGAATTAAATGAGGAGAAGGTGAGGATTTATGTAAATATCTTTTTATTAATAAAAGGATATGAGGGGAAATTTAATAAATTGAAGGATTCTAGGGATAAAAACCTATCTATTCAGGATGTTGAGAGATTTAGGGGTTTGTTGAGGATTTTAGAGATTGAGCATTTAATGTGATGGCTTTTAGGGAGAATTGTATAAATAGGAGGAGCTTTTTGTGAGAGAAACAATGAGAGATTGTGAGAAGTGTGAGGTGGCTTGAGGCTTGAACAACAAGGGAGTGTAAGCCTTGACAATTGTAAGGGCCAAATGTTGAATATACGGCCCTGAAAAGAAAATTTGTAAGTATTTTTAATGTTAAGGTGAAAAGTGATTTCCAGAGGCTCCATATGGTTCGATTTATGGAGTGGTGTATTTTTCTATATTGGGTTTAAAACGAGAGAATGCACGCTTTGTATTTTGTGTGAAATCGTTGTTTATGAGTTCCAGAACATCAAATGAATCACATATCGGTATGGATTAAAGCTTGTGTAGCGCGACCTTTGGAATTCATTACTTAGGCTTGGTGGTTCTTTTATAATTGGTATAACTAATTTTGTGTGAAATGGAATTGAAGCTCATGTTGAAATCGGATTAAATGTGTGAAATCCGTTGATTAAACCAGCATTTTAATAGAATTCGATATATGGAAGGTCGATAATCATAGGCGGAAGAAGTTGCGAGGAACTGGAAACGCGTGGAGGTAGACATAATTCCATTTAAATTAATTGAGTCAACTTGATTGCAGCGGATCGATCTGAGTAGATCGAATCAAATTCAATCCAAATTGATATTGACTTAAGCCGATATTTACATTCGAAGTTGAAGAGGCGTAATTGATAGCATTTCTGATGAAATTCGATTTTTCAAAATTTGTGGGAAATTCGATGAGACTTCTTTGGAGTATGGTGTTGAAACGGATACCATTGAAATAATGGGGTATACGCAAAGGTATTCCAAATCAAATTAACGATTCGATATAAGTTAAATCGATTGCTTTTACGATTTCTGATCGATAGGGAGGGCGCACGGTTTGTTTTGCCGGACGTTACGAAATGAAGGATCCGGTGTTGAAGGGTATGTATTTGGAAGTGAATATAAAAATCATAAGCTTGCATTGATGTGATTGATTGCGAGGAGTGAGAAAAAATAGAATGGCGCGAGGAATCACATTTTGACATCAAACGCAAAATTGGAAAGTGTGACTAGCAAATGGAGTAATGATTGATTGGTACGAGTTGAAAGATCGTAGTCGATACGTATTGCGATGATGAATGAATAAAGCGGCGTGGAGAAGTGTACATTAATTGGTAAGCGTTTATACATCGTCATGTTGCGAGCGATTGTAAGAGAAATTGCCGGGCGCAAGGTGAAAATTCAAAACGAGAGAAGAATGTGGGGAAAATTACTCTTAAGAGGAGACCGTTGGATTAAATTCATTTGTAACGCATAATAGAGAGAATGCGTAGTAGAATTCGAACGGGGAAAATGTGTTAAAATTGTATGGATGTGTGGCTGGTTGTAATTGAAGTCAATTGTATATATTGAACAACTTTGGTTCGGTGTTGTTTACACTATTATAGAATGCGGGACTATTACGCTTGAGATGCCAAACGAAGACACAACAGAAGAAGATCCCATGAGAAAAAATAAGAAGGCGACCATTTTACGAGAGATATCTGAAAAAGAGGGTGATGTGTGAATAAGAGTGTTGGCAATCGATGCGAGAGAAACCGGGAAAAGGAAGGACGCTAGCAATTGATGTAGAAAACCAGGCAGAGGAAGATTATCACGGCTTGAAACAACGATATCGGTAAAAACCTTTGAAGAGGGAATGCATTGGTCAATTGGCGGTTCAAGGTATGAACCGGTAAGTTTGACAATTGTTTAGGCTTCGTTTACCAGGGCGCATTTGATTTTGATTACGATCCGATTTAAAAGGGTTTGGCTTAGCTTGTAATGGTTGAACTTTTGTGTAAGTTCTAAGCTTTATAAAATATAAAGCAAAATTGGGATGAAAGTATGGTTAAGTGAATAGAGAAGTGATGCATGTGTATAAGAATTGAAAAACTTTGTTGTCTTGGAGTTATTTTAGATGGAAAGTATTTGAGTTTATAAATTGAGTTTTAATTCCAAGCATGGTTTTTGTTAATCATGAAATCACAACATTATGAAACAAGCTTCATAAATTTAAGTGGGAATTTGCCATGTATTGATTTTTGAAAGGAAGAAAAGTTTGGGCGCATGTTTTACAAGAATGGTTGATGGAGGACCACTGAGTATTGCAAGCTCCATGCTTGCATCATTTTTGGTATCGAGTAGGAATGCTCTGTTGGAATACTTATCTTGAATGATGACAAGAAGAGTTTTTGAAATGTATTCTTAATGAATGATGAATGATGGCAGTGATTTAAATGTTGACATATACAATTGCAAGTGAACGGAATGCGAGGTAAAGGAGATCAGATTCAATCAGAAGTTAAGCAGCGAGAATACGATTTGAATGAGTGAAGAATTGTCGCGACTAAAGTTTGCGGATCAATCGAGGAAGATTGGAAGAGAAAATAAGATTTTAAAATCTGATTGTGAGTGAATTTTTGCGAGAGGAAGCATAAAGGATTTCTTTGGAGCAGTTAGCGAGTGATGAGATTGAAATGCAGTCATTGGAAGGACAAGATCAGGCTGAGATCTTGAAGGTAAGGTGATGCAGGTTTATTTGAATTTGAAGATTGTAGTCTTTGCATTAAAAAGAAGTATTTTTGCAACTCCCAAAAGGAAAATCCGCAAGACATGTTTAAAATTGCTAACGTTGGTGAAAGCATAGGTGGCAGAACCTTGAGGAAATCAATAGAGATTGGATAAGGAAGACGATTGTGGTGATGAGATGAGTTGAAGCCCGAGAAGAGCAAGAAAGTGCTCAAAGGAGGTTCCGGAAGGTAGAACCAATTGCTTGCCAAAAGACAGTGAGAAGGGCTTGGTGAGGTAAGTAGCGAAGCAAAAAAAGACAGGACAACTGCTTTGAGAGCAGGCTTTTAGTGCAACTCATAGTAAGTGATCAGGGACTCACTAGAGATGGAAAGGATGATGACTAGTAACGAGTCGTAACAAAGGTTAAAGTGTGCAGCAGAAGACGAAGGAGAAGGATGCAAGGCAATCGGCATACGAGAGACAATATCAAAGAAGAGGAGAAAGGCACAAATAGCGATTTCAGCTTGAGGTGTTAATGGAGATATTTGCAAAGAAATGAGGAAAACCGAGAAGCATGGTTATGCTGTTGAAAAGAAGTTGAGATGGCGGAGGCTACAAGAGAAGTGGAATCATCGAGGTAAATATCACGATTGATAAAGGAACTAAGGAACTTGAACGGGTTATAGATGCCAAACGGAAGAAAGAAGGCACAAAACGGTTGAGCTACAGCAAAAGGAAGATCTTTGAAGAAGATGTTGAAGTTTCCATATGTTACCAGTGGACCATTACTTTCTGAAAGTGATGAAGAGCTGGAGGAGTTGAATCATATGAATGATTCAAACGGCGCGAAGATTTGATGACTAAAGCATCAAATAAGGCCGTAAGGTCTTGTGATTTCAGCGATGATTTGTGTGATTGCGGGTTTGGAAGAAGATGGCGGTGTTTTGAAGTTGACAAGAAGTGGAAGAGTACCTTCGAGGAAGATGAAAGTTTTGAAGCGAGAGGCTGGGAAAGAATCAGTTCACTACGGTGGACAAATCTTTGGAAGACATCATTGAGATAGCTGATGAGAAATTGGAACCCAAATTGTGATCTCAAGAGTTCTTTGAGTTTGGATCAGCATCTTTGATATGCGCAGAAGAAGAGAAATCAACGCAACATGCGAAGTGTTGCTAAAAGGGAAAAAAGAGGTACGAGCCTTATTTTTTTATAATGATTGTCTTATGATTGAAGATGTTGTTGCAGGCTAGAACATATTTGGCGTATAAGGTGGATAGTCAAATGAAAGAAGGAAGAGCATCACGAAGGATGTCGAGGATAAGAGTGCTGAAGGATGACAAAGCGAGTTGTCATAAATGATAATCAAGAAGAAATTGCGAGATAAAATTGCGGGTGACAAGCAAAGGAATGTTGCGGAGGAAAGGAAGGTGGGAGCGCAACATCCACGGTAATGACAAGAGCAACATGGTTTATTGAAGATGTTGGAAACAATCCAACGGGCGAGAGGACATACTAGACAAAGAAATTGAGATGATAAGGAGGTTAATGGTAAAAACATCCCCGAGAGGAAAGGCAGTAGAAAGAAACAAAAGGAACGACAACAAGAGAATGACGGTGAAGGATTGCAAGAGCGGAGCGAGGTGGAGCACTTCAACACAAAGTATGCAAACCTGGAAGACAACAGAGATGACAACGGCGGTGAAGCAATCGGCAAGCACGGAGAAGATTTACAAAATAAAATGCGGGATCGAGGAGGGGAAATATCCGAGACTTATGACCCCAGGGTGGTCATGAATTTTCTTACATGGGGGTGATGCGGGAGCATGAAGACCTTTTTCCCCATTTGGTAAATATGGGGTTTGATAATATTAATTTATGAATATGGGGTGTGATGATTTTAAATATTTTATTAATTAATTTGAATTAAATAGGAGAAGGTGAGGATTTATGTAAATATCTTTTTATTAATAAAAGGATATGAGGAAATTTAATAAATTGAAGGATTCTAGGAATAAAAACCTATCCTTTAGGGATGTTGAGAGATTTAGGGGTTTGTTGAGGATTTTAAGAGATTGAGCATTTAATGTGATGGCTTTTAGAAATTGTATAAATAGGAGGGCTTTTTGTGAGAGAAACAATGAGAGATTGTGAGAGAATGTGAGGCTGAAAGCAGGCTTGAACAACAAGGCTGTAAGCCTTCAGCAATTGTAAGGGCCAAATGTTGAATATCTGGCCACAAAGAAAATTTGTAAGTATTTTTAATGTTAAGGTGAAAAGTGATTTCAGAAATTATATGGTTCGATTTATGGAGTGGTGTATTTTTCTATAACTGGGTTTAAAATAGAGAATGCACGCTTTGTATTTTGTGTGAAATCGTTGTTTATGAGTTTAAGAACAACTAAATGAATCCACATATCAGTATGGATTAAAGCTTGTGTAGCGCGACCTTTGGAATTCATTACTTAGACTGGTGGTTCTTTTATAATTGGTATAACTAATTTTGTGTGAAATCGAATTCTGAAGCTCATGTTGAAATCGGATTCTGTGTGTGAAATCCGTTGATTAAACCACTGTTTAATAGAATTCGATATATGGAAGGTCGATAATCATAGACTGAAGAAGTTGCAGGAACTAGAGCAACGCATGGAGCTGGACGCAATTCCATTTAAATTGGTCGAGTCCTTCGATTGCAAACTGGATCGATCTGGAGGTAGATCGAATCAAATTCAATCCAAATTGATATTGACTTCTGGAAATTCGATATTTCTGTTCGAAGTTGAAAGGGCGCAGGTGATAGCATTTACAATGAAATTCGATTTTTCAAGCTGTGGGAAATTCGATGAGACTGCTGGAGTATGGTGTTGAAGACAGATACCATTGAAATGACAGGGTATCTGTAAGGTATTCCAAATCAAATTAGCAATTCGATATAAGTTAAATCGATTGCTTTTCTGTTTTGATCGATAGGGAGGGCGCACGGTTTTGTTTTTGCCGGACGTTCTGAAATGAAGGATCCAGTGTTGAAGAAATTATGTATTTGGAAGTGAATATAAAAATCATAAGCTTGCATTGATGTGATTGATTGCAGGAGTGAGAAAAAATAGAATGGCGCAGAGTCCTGTTTGACATCAAACGCAAAATTCTGGAAAGTGTGACTAGCAAATGGAGTAATGATTGATTGAGCTGCAGATTTGAAAAGATCGTGGTCGATCTGTATTGCAGTGATGAATGAATAGCGCGTGGAGAAGTGTACACATTAATTGGTAAACGTTTATATCGTCATGTTGCAGCAGTTGTAAGAGAAATTGCCAGGCGCAAGGTGAAAATTCAAAACAGAGAAAGGTATGGGAAAATTACTCTTAGAGGGGCCGTTGGATTAAATTCATTTGTAACGCATAATAGAGAGAATGCGTAGTAGAATTCGAAGCAGGAAAATGTGTTAAAATTGTATGGATGCAGCGCTGGTTGTAATTGAAGTCAATTGTATATATTGAACACTGGTTCCAGGTGTTGTTTACACTATTATAGAATGCAGGACTATTAACGCAGATGCCAAACGAAGACACAACAAGAAGAAGATCCACAGAGAAAAATAAGAAGCTGACCATTTATAGAGATATCCTGGAAAAAGGGTGATGTTGAATAAGAGTGTTGGCAATCGATGCAGAAAGCCAGAAAGGAAGGAGCGCTAGCAATTGATGTAGAAAACCAGACAGGAAGATTATCACGGCTTGAAACAACGATATCAGTAAAAACCCTGAAGAGGGAATGCATTGGTCAATTGGCGGTTCAAGGTATGAACCAGTAAGTTTGACAATTGTTTGAAACTCGTTTACCAAGGGCGCATTTGATTTTGATTACGAGGTCCGATTTAAAAGGGGTTTGGCTTGAAAACTGTAATGGTTGAACTTTTGTGTAAGTTCTAAAAGCTTTATGAAATGCAAACAAAGTGGGATGAAAATATGGTTAAGTGAATAGAGAAGTGATGCATGTGTATAAAGAATTGAAAAACTTTGTTGTCTTGGAGTTATTTTAGATGGAAAGTATTTGAGTTTATAAATTGAGTTTTAATTCCAAGCATGGTTTTTGTTAATCATGAAATCACAACATTATGAAACAAGCTTCCGCAAATTTAAGTGGGAATTTGCCATGTATTGATTTTGAAAGGAAGAAAAGTTTGGGCGCATGTTTTACAAGAATGGTTGATGGAGGACCCTGAGTATTGCAAGCTCCATGCTTGCATCAGTTTGTACTTGC